>CBVK0100848531.1:0-14201 GCA_900067695.1 Picea abies | reverse complement strand
AGACAAAACCCATAAATATAACAACATATATAAATACACAACATGTAACCAAACTTGGAAATGGTACTTGTATTTTAATTGAAGTACACCAACTGCGTGCAGACCTTCCAATAAAATCCGAGCCTTAGACCACACTGCTCATCACTCTCAGCAGTGGGTCACCCCTGAGCTGGGACTAAACTCCATCGGGCAAGGGATTCCTAAGCTAGGCAGGGACAACAGGAAGTTGCACAGTACAATAGGAAGGATTTCCTCCAAGGAGCCACTTATGCCCATCACTCATAGACTCGCATTCCCCACATGTATGTCCCACCCCAAGAGTGTACAACTTCACTATCACATGATCCATCAACTACTCCACCTCCCTTCCAGGGTTTCAGAAACCGACCAAACGTAATTCTGAGAGCTCTGCAGCTGCTACTAGACTCCCTCAAGGAGAACTCACTTCCTCAACACACTCTCTCACCTGGAGAGAGTTTCTCACAAGCCTGGCAACCTGTTTCTTCTATCCACACTCTCTCACATAGGAGAGTTACCCACATGCCTGACAACCTGCCTCTTCAAACCATCTCTTAATTCAACCAAGTAACCACAGTATAAAACTCTAGTAAGGCAAGGGATGACTCAACAATTTACACAAGTTCACGAAGGTAAAGGGTTCAACAATGGAGAAATTGGCCAACTACGTGCTTGCTCGGTGCGTGATTGAATCAAGGCAATGGATGGCTCGCCTGGTCCCAATGTTGAGATCGAACTCCATAGGAAATATGGCCAGAATGGTTTGTGAACCCCCAACAATGGTGGAAATTCCCACATAAATCTGCATGCGTCCTGAGTGACACTTGGCTCTCAAGGAGCATGTTCCTCTCCACTTGGAACCTGTTCCTCCTCCCAACGAAACTTAGGATAGCTAGATTTATTTCCCCAAACTTTAGTAATCTAAGGAAATACATTATAATATTCCCTTGGGTTAAGCCCTCAATCTTAGCCCCTTTTCCTAGTCTCTCAACCCCCCTCCCTTACACAGCCTAATGGAGCTTAGTCCCCCATACTCTTTCTTCATGGTAGGTCTACACACAGTGATGTTGTTTATATTAATAATATGAATATTTACATGTTCAAAACATGTTCCTTCCCTTTAACATCTAGGCTCTCTAGCCTAATAAACACATAAGCCTGCCAACTTATAAATACTTAGCTCACCAACCTATAAAACATATTACATTCATAATTACAACCGAGGCTCAAACTTGGGATATTACAATCCCCTCCCCTTATTTTTTCACTATCCTCAGTGCAACTCATTTACACAACATCAACAAGATTTTCAAAATATTCAAAAAGATGCAGGTATTTTGCCTGCATAGCATCTTTGTGCTCCCATGTTGCGTCCTCAGGATTGTACCAGGTCCATTGGACCTTTACAAGTCCTATGGCTCGATTCAAGAGCTTCTTGATTTTTTGGTCCAATATCCACACCAGATGCACCTGAAAGGCACTTTCTTGCTCCACCTGAATCACATTCTAATCAATAACATGATTAGCATCAGGTATATATTTCTTAAGCACTAAGACATGCAATACATTATGTATAGACACAGATGCAGGAAATGCAAGCATATAAGCTATTGGACCAATCCTATATAGGATTTCAAATGACCCACAATATTTGGCTTCCAACTTGGAACATTTTCCCATATTCAGGGACCTTCTATTGGCTTTCACCTTCAAGAAAACATGATCCCCCACTTTAAATTCCTTGTAAGTTCTATTCTTGTCGTCATAGCCTTTTTGTCTGTCTTGGGCAACCTTCAATTTCAGTTTTATCTTTAACAATTGCTCTTCCATTTCCCTGAGAAACTCTGGTCCAACCACTTCCCTATTAGCTAGGTTTTCCCAACTTACTAGGGTGTTGCACTTTCTACCATAAAGGCTTCAAATGGGCTCATCTTCAGTGATGCTTGATACCCATTGTTGTAGGAAAATTCTACCAAGTGTAGATAATCTTCCCATTTAGATAGTTTTTCCATCACATACATCCTCAACATATCTTCTATCACTTGATTTACTCTTTTTGTTTGTCCATCAAACTCAGTATGATAGGTTGTGCTGAAGTTCAGGTTCGTTCTGAACTCCTTGAATAATCCTCTCCAAAACTTTGAGGTAAATTTTGGGTCTCTGTCAGACACAATTGTCTTGGGAATATCGTGCAATCATGCTACTTCATGTTGGCACAAGGGCAGACCCAGGGTTCAAATCTTCAATAACGCACCAACAAAACCCTAACTACTGGCCCTTTCAGCAACACCTATGGAGCAGGCGAAGTCTCACCTGAGGTAGAAGCAAGGGGGGTTACAGGACACGGGTGTTTATAACCAAGTTGGGACACAGATCTATGATAATAACACTTCACAAAGTACTATATTAACACTTAAAAGGTGATATGCATTAGTTTCCACACTTTAGTAACATCACAAAACATACTCAAAGATGGATCGATGCAATAAAAATAAAGATTAAGAACTTCAACCACTTAGCACATAACATTGAGTTAGATCTAACATTCATTCATCTTTAAAAAAAATAAAGCACTAAGCCTCAACATATATATCTATCATACATAATAAGAAAAGCACTGAGCAAATTCATAACATAAAATACACAACACAGAGTAAACCAAAGACACAAGATACGCTTGGTTCACCCCGGTGTGGGGCTACATCCACCAACTGCTTCGTCTTCTTTATTATTCTTAAATATCTTACATTTAGTGACTCCTGTGCACTAAGCCACATAGTCGAGTTTCGCACCAGACAAGATATATGTGCATTGAGCACCAGATCCTCCTTCCAAAACTAGGTCAAGTCACATAGCCAACTTCTTTATCGAGCATAGAGCCTTAACACATATACATTCTGTTGCACAAAGCAACCCAAAACTACTTGCACTTAGCTACCAAGACTTATCTTTTTCTACCATGCATTATTACTTATTTATACTTTTACAAACCCTTACAATAAGTCCTAATCATGGGTAAATCTCATGGGTTGACATCCCATAACCCATTACAACAACCCTAGAGAACCCCTTATTGTGTCCACATATCCCACAAAATAAGTGAGATACGCAATCTCAGCTCCGCCTGGGCGCTCCATCTTCGACCAACCTGTCGAAGTCCCAAATTGGTCCAAACCTGACTAAGGTTTCCTTAAAACTTGGTCGAGGGCCAACACTTCCCTCATATAAATATCAACAACATTGGTTGCCTTGTCAGTAACCTTCATAGCAATGAAATGGGCATCTTTAGTAAGCTTGTCTACTACCACCATGATTGCATCATGTTGCTTGCTTGTTCTGGGAAATCCTATGATGAAATCCATTTTCACCACTTCCCACTTCCACTGAGGAATGGGTAATGGTTGCAGTAACTGAGTTGGGTGTCTATGCTCAACCTTGACCCTTTGACACTCCGAGCATTTAGCTATGTATTCAACAATCTCCCTCTTCATGCCTGGCCAATAATATTGGCTCTTGACTACTGAAACTATTTTCTGATATCCTGGGTGGACCGCATAAGGTAAATTGTGCATTTATTTTAAAATCACACTCCTCAATTCAGGAGAATTGGGTACATAAAATATGTTTCTGTACAAGAGAATTCCATCAATTCCCAATTCATAATTTTTTAGCTTTCTGCTGCATTTAACCTTGCTGCAATTTTGTTATTAATTCCATGTACTGCAAATCAAATATTGCAGTCTCAAAAATTCTTCCTTTAAGATCTGTCTGATACATGCTAATGGTTGTAACATGCAATTCATGCACTCTCCTGTTGAGTGCATCAACCACCTTGTTCTCCTTTCCTTTGATGTGCTTGATATCAAAGTCATACTCACAGAGGAATTCCAACCATCTACTTTGCCTAACATTCAAAGTAGGATGATCAAAGAGGTACTTCAGAACATTATGGTCCATCCTCAACTCAAACCTATTTCCTATGAGGTAGTGCCTCCACTTCTTCAAAGCATGCACTATGGCTGCCAACTCCAAATTGTGAGTGGCGTAGATCCTTTCATGCTCTTTCAATTTCCTGGATTCAAAACATATCACAAACCCATTCTGGTTGAGGAATCCACCCAGTCCTTCTTTGCATGCATCTGTGCAAACCACAAAATCTTCATTCAGGTCTGCAATATTAAGAATTGGAGCACTGGTTAATAGTTGCTTCAATTTCCGGAAGCTCTTTTCACATTCTTCTGTCCATTGAAAATTATTCCCCTTCCTTTGCAAGGAAGTGAAGGGGTGAGATATTCTCGAAAACACTGCAATGAACCTTTTGTAGTATCTAGCTATACCCATGAAGGATCTGAATTCTGTCACATTTTTGGGTGCTTTCCACCCTTTAATGGCCTCAATATTTTCAAGGTCCACTGCTATCCCTTCTTTAGATATGATACGCCCCAAATAGTGAATTATGTTTTGATAAAATGAGCACTTTCTCAATTTGGCATAAATATGATGCTCTCTTAGCACTTGCAACAACATCCTCAAATGATGCTCATGCTCTTCCTCTGACTTGGAATATACAAGGATGTCATCCAAAAAGACAATGACAAAATTGTCTAAATATTCTTGGAAAACACCATTCATTAGGCACATGAAAACAACTAGCACATTTGATAACCCAAATGGCACCCCTATGAACTCATAATGACCATACCTTGTCCCGAAGGTAGTCTTGTTGATGTCTTCATATTTAATCCTTACCTGATGGTATCTTGACCTAATATCTATCTTTGAAAATATCCTTGCATCCTTCAATTGATTGAAGAGATCATCAATCCTTGGTAGAGGATACTTGTTATTTATAGTCACTTTGTTCAACTGTCTGAAATCGATGCACAATCTCAATGTCCCATATTTCTTCTTCACGAACAAGACTGGGGCACCCCAAGGTGACACACTTGGGCATATATACCCCTTCTTCAGAAGCTCTTCAAGCTGCATTTGTAGTTCCTTCAGTTCTGGTGTACTCATTCTATAAGGAGTCCTTGATATTGGAGCTACTCCAGGCATTCAATTTATAGATAAATCAACATCTCTCTTTGGAGGTAGTCCTTGTACCTCCTTGAACACATCTTCAAAATATTCTAGGACTACATGATCCTCCATATTTGTCACCTTATCCTTAGATGTTTCCTCCATATGGGCTGCAAGTATTTTACATCCCTTCTTGTAAACTTATTTAGCTGCATTGCTAAGATTTCTCAGACAGTAACTTCCCTGGGAATTCCTTAGATTGCTCTCTGATTTCCTTCCTCATCGAAGCAAGTGAATGCCTTGTTATGATAGTCTAATATGGCATGGTTTTGGTCCAACCAATCCATACCAATTAGAGAATCATATGATCCCAAAGGAAATATGTTCAAATCTACCTTGGTACTCAATCCATTCATGCCCACTGGACATGATTTAACCAACCCAACAACCTTTCTCTTGGCTCCTATAGCCAGCTGCACCAACCAATATTTCCCATGCTTTCTTCTTGGTAATTGAAATCTTTCCACTACCTTAAGATCTATATAGATATGAATAGCCCCTAACTCAATTAAAATATTAAAGGCATGGTTATTGATCATACCTTCAACTTCAATCATGTGTGATTGAAACTTAACTTGCTTGTTGTCCAGGGCTGCATAGATCCTAGGTACTCTTCTGCCCATGTCCTCCACTGTGTCTGCTTGCTAAACATGGTGAAAAAATCTCACCCTATCCTTTCTGTGATGGAAATATCTATACTTATGATCTCCATTACATCCCCAACATTGCATAGGTGTTTGTCTTGGCCTTTGCCCGCCTACTTAAGCCATCCTAGGCTCCCTCAAAACTGGTTGTCCTTGAGGAATATTTCTGAAAAATGGTGGCTTGTTTCCCTTCTGCCTTTGTTCCCTCTTAAACTTCCTCTTGTCCTCCCAAGATTTTTGGAAAGTAGGATTTCTTTTTTGTTGATCATATAAGCATTTTTCTCTCCTTATAGTTTTTTCTAGATTCTTGGGATCATCATATTGGATTTTGTCACTGATGAAAGATGGCAACCCACTCAAATATCTCTAGATCTTGACTTCCTCATCCTTAATGAAAGGGACATACTTCAACAACTCGATAAATATCCTCTCATTTTCATCTATAGTCATGCTGACTAGTTTAAGTTCATAGGACTCTTTCATCTTCTTGTCATAGTATCTCTTGGATAAGTAATTCTTTTCAAAATGTTTCTTCAATTACTTCCAAGTCACATTTTTCTCCTTGAGGCATTGCACTTGCACCAGCTGATCCCACCATATGGATGCCTTTCCTTTAAGTTGGTAGATGGAAATTCTTCCCTCTGCATGAGAAGAATAGTTTTCCAATTGGAGGTACTTTCTCATGCCTAACAACTGTGTCTCAACATCTTCATCCTTCTTATGCGATCCATCAAAAGTAGGAGGTTTGATCTTATTCATTTCTCCTTTCAAATCACCCATCCCATACCTCTTATGTTTCTTGACAGGGGATGGACTTGAGCTATTGTGTGCTCTCTTATGGGAATGCTTTTGGGAGTGCTGGTGATGTCTGTTACCACTTATTCCTCTTCTTTCCTCATCAGGGGACCTGAGGTTCTCTGATTTGATGGATCTACTTTCCTTATCCAACTTATTTTCAATTCTTTCTAGGCTCCGCATTAACTTCATATTGAAGTCTTCATGTTCTTCCTTGGCTCTCTTAAGCCTTTCGTTATTTGCCTGGTGAATTTGGACATCTTTTTGCAAATTCTTAGTGATTTTCATCTGACTTACTTCTTTATCTATTTCTTCTCCATGCCTATTGGATTTTGTTCCTTCAATTCCCAAATGGACATACATTCCTTTAGCCTCATTCTCTTAACTATAAGCATCATGTGCCTCCTCCATTTCTCTGCACTATGGAACAATTCAGTTCAGTTCTGTCAATTGTTAACTCTGCAAAATGTGTAGTCAACTGAATTTTTTTCAGGCTATTAGACTTAATAATTCTCCAGAATAACTTAAAAAATTTGTTTCAACAAAAGAAAATCAAAATCTATTTTATGTGGGTCTTTGGTCGATCAAGAATCCCCATGGTTCTATCTCTGAGCCTTGCTATGTTCTTACAATTCAATTTCGGGTGCTAGCACCTTTTTCTTCAACCCTCAATTCGCATTTGAGCACGACTGTGACCAAGTGCTAATAGTTGGGCACTTATCTGGAGACTTGAAACTTTGGGGCTCTGGAGCTTCAGAGGTTTCCATTTTCACACATTAAAAACCTCATTGAACATTGAACTTGCGAGGGATGGTGGATCTACGGTCCACATTCCCTGTTCAGATCTATGGTGGACAAGAAATCCGGGACTCTAGGCTTCATAGGTTTCCAAATCACATCACAACAAATATCCAAGAGTGTTGCATTGGCAAACTCGCAAAGTGGCCTCCGAAAGGCAGACGTTATTGTAGATCTTCATTAAGTTAGATTTTCCAAAGAGATATATTTGCACTCGCTAACTCATTTATTAACGACCACCTGATGCCTTATCTTATCTTGCGAGCCTTCTTTACCCAGGGAGCATAGCTACTATCCCCCGTTCGGACTAACTTAAGGAACGCAGAAAGCCACCTGGATCAATGGTCCTCGGATTCCCAACATCCAATGACTGATATTTACTACAGAACTCTGGACTTCGGGGTTTCCGAACTGTTGCATCTGTTTCCAAGTGTCATTTACCGATCAACGGTCGAGATTAACTCTGGCCCTCCGCTCTTCGTGACATCAGAGCTTCAGGGTTCTGGGACTTCGGAGGATTTCAAATCTACACACCCCAAAAATCCTGAACTGTAAATATCTGAATACTTCCACGTCACCCCTGGGACGTCATCACGTTACGTTACTTCAGCGCTACAAAACTTTAGGGATTTCTTCCTCCCATTCCATCACAAACCATTTCTTCCAGAGTGTCAAGTCTTTGTACCTTGGGAACTAATGCCACGCATCCCTTGTGACCTTCAGGGGCCTCACTAACCATGATCAAGAAGAGTGCCATGTGGTGAAATACTAGAAGCGAACACGTGGCCCAATATGGCGGATGAAATGTGTCATGTTCTAACTAAAATTTATATCTTCAAAAGGTTCTTAACTCACTGACACGTGGCACACATTCCATGTGTCTACATCATCCATGGTGACATCAACAGGCCACATCACTTTGGGACTTCGAAAGATTTTACAATTGCACACTCCAATTCTCCCAAACACTGAACTCTCGAACTACTTTACTTTCCGGGGTCCACATGGTACAACTGTCAAAAATTAAGGCAGTGGCACGTGGCATGTCTAGGAAAGGTCCACTTCACCACTGGCGACATCATCATGCCAAGCCAATTCTGTTCTTCGGCTTCGAGACTTCAGGATTTGGGACTTTTCACACGAGCACACTCCAATTCTCCCTAACATTGAAATCCTGAACAAGTTGATATTCTGACACATGTTTCTATCGATGAACGGTTCGGATTAACTCCAGACTTCGAGACTTCAGGATTCATAAGATTTTACACTTACATTCCTCAAATATCTCGAACTCTGAACTTCCGAACTACTTTACCTTCCAGGGTCCACATGGTACAACTTTCAACAATTAAGGTGGTGGCACGTGGCATGTCTAGGAAAGGTCCACATCACCATTGGTGACGTCATCATGCCACAACACTTTTGTTCTTTGGCTTCGGGAATTCGGGCTTTGGGACTTTTCACACTAGCACACTCCAATTCTCTCGAACATCGAACTCCCGAACAAGCTGATCTTCTGACGCACGTCCCTTTTGATGGAAGGTCTGGATCAACTCCAGACTTCGGGACTTCAGGAGTTTTCTCCTTAGCATACCTTGTTTCTCCTGAACGTCGAACTCTTGAATACGTTGATCTTCCAACACGTGCCCCTTTTTGATGAACGATCTAGATTAAATCTGGACTTCGGGACTTCGGGCTTTGAGAGTTTTCACACTAGCATACTTTGTTTCTCCTGAATGTCGAACTCCCAAACAAGCCAATCTAATGACATGTGTTCCTTTGGATGGACAGTCTAGATTAACTCCAGACTTTGGGACTTTGGGAGTTTGTGCCTTAGCACACTTTGTTTCTCTTGAACGCTAATTCAGGATGACTGTGAGATCTATGGTTCACAACCACCTGCACGCAAATATGACAGATGAAGTCTATTTTTCACCACTGTGCCTTACCTTTTGCTCTTGTCTTGATCTAACGGCTCCGAAATATTCTTGCTCAAATATAATGGTAAACACTTCTCCCCAGATCTATGGTGTAGATCCTCTCCGAGACTTCAAAACTTCAGGCTTTGACCCCTTTTATTTTTATAACACATAAACTTCACCGAAGTCGCGAAGTTCAAAGGACTTAGAGGTTAACCCTCATGCACCCTCCTCTAGATCAGATGACTAGAAAGGTTGGCCTTTCCCCTACACAGATCTTACGACTCAAATTCAAACCTTGTGGCCCAACACAACGGTTTTTGTGGCTTCTTTCTCTATTTCCATTACATAAAATATTATACCTCCTGAGATTCATAACACGAGCAAGGTATTCTCTTGGTAACCAGGGGAATTCTTAACTCATATTTTTTTTGTTTTGACAACAATTCACTCTGAAACCTATGTTTCATTAACCACTTACATGGCACATCCAAGCTCAATGTTGAAACCATGGCTCTGATACCAATTTGTGACGTCTCGGGCCACCAACATGCCAAAAAAATCACTTCGTAAACATACTTTTCGTCTGATACCGATTTGTGATGTCCCCAACCACCAACAGGCCAGACAACACTTCCTCAGAAAAATAACATGCTCGAGCAAACACACACACACACACACATATCTAAGGCAATTTTAACCAAACATAAACATTTTGTATACACATATTATCGCGTAAGCGACAATAACACATACCAATATTTAACAGATGATTTATGTTATTCTATCACACAACATAATGCAGAAATAACAGTAAAAGCATACATGCAGTAATCATAGACAAAACCCATAAATATAACAACATATATAAATACACAACATGTAACCAAATTTGGAAATGGTACTTATCTTTTAATTGAAGTACACCAGTTGTGTGCAGGCATTCCATGAACCTCCCAACATTAGACCACAATGCTCATCACTCTCAGCAGTGGGTCACCCCCGAGCTGGGACTAAAATCCATTGGGCAAGGAGTTCCTAGGCTAGACAGGGACAACAGGAAGTTTCACAGTATAACGGGAAGGATTTCCTCCAAGGAAACACTTACACTTACCACTCACAGACTCTCATTCCCCACATGTCTGTCTCACCCCAAGAGTGTACACCTTCACTGTCACACAGTCCATCGACTACTCCACCTCCCTTTCAGGGCTTCAACAAAAGGTCAAACATAATTCTTAGAGCTCTGTAGTTGCTACTGGAATCCGTACAGGAGAACACACTTCCTCATCACACTCTCTCACCTGGAGAGAGTTTCTCATAGGCCTGGAAACCTGCTTATTTTATTCACACTCTCTCACCTGGGAGATTTACCCACAGGCCTGACAACCTGCCTCTTCAAACCAGCTCTTAAGTCAACCAGGTAACCACCAGGGATGATTTTAGGGGCTAAATTTCGCTCATGGGCTAATTTTCTATGGTTTTTCCAAAAATGAGATTCGCTATTTTAAAAATGATTCGCCCAAATTCTATAGGATAAAATTATGTTACCTTAAAAATTGCTAAAATTTTATAAAAACTATATAAAACCCTTAGAAATTTGAATATTTTTACAAAAATATTGCCAAACATTTATAGTTGGCATATGAAGGATTAGTAAGATTCGCCAAGGTTTTTACATTTTAAAATAAATTTCCATCCTTAAAATCATCCCTGGTAACCACATTAGAAAACTTTGGTAAGGAAAGGGATGACTCAACAATTTACACAGGTTCACGAAGGTAAAGGATTCGCCAATGGCGGAATTGGCCGATTGTGTGCCTTCTCAGTACGTGAGTGAATCGGGGCAACATATGTCTCTCCCGGTCCCAATGCTGAGAGAAAACTCCTCAGGGAATATGGCTAGAATGGTTCGTGAACCCCCAACAACTGTGGAAATTCCCACATAAATCTACATGTGTCCTGCGTGACACTTGGCTCTCCAGGAGCACGTTCCTCTCCCCTTGGAACCCATTCCTCCTCCCAAAAGAACTTAGGATAACTGGGTTTATTTCCCCAAACTCTAGTAATATAAGGAAATACATTATAATATTTCCTTGAGTTAAGCCCTCAAGCTTAGCCCCTTTTCCTAGTCTCTCAGCCCCCCTCCCTTACCCAGACTAGTGGAGCTTTGTCCCCCATACTCTTTCTTCATGGTAGGTCTACAAGAAACAATGTTTTTTATATTAATAATATGAATATTTACATGTTCAAAACAGGCTCTTGGACTTTAACATCTAGGCTCTCTGGCCTAATAAACGCATAACCCTACCAACTTATAAATACTTGGCTCACTAGCCTACAAAAAATGTTACATTCATAATTACAGTCGGAGCTTGACCTTGGGATATTACAACCTTTGATAAATTATGTAATGTAAATATTTGGTTATTAATGCAATAGGTAGATGTTGAACTACTGCTAAAGGGATGGCCTTCACAGGTTACGATGTCATGAAAGGAATGGTGCAAGAGGGAAGCTATTACTATATGAAATGACCCTGCCAAGAAGTAACTTGTTAATTTAAACCAATGCATACCCTAAACTGTCCTCAGCCTTAGATATTTTATTACCAGTCAGGCTGGTAGTTGGGTAATCTCCTTCAAGATTCAATGGAGGATGGGCATTGCACCCATTGGGAATATTTTGACATGAACCACGAGGTCTTGGCAAAGGGAGAGAGGATAGGGAACAAGGGGATGGAGATAGACAAACACATGTTTGGGGGAATCCTGAGAACGAGAGAAGGGAAGGAAGAACTTCTTGGTTCGAGGGAAGAGAAATAAAAGGGAAGAAGGAATATGCCTCGACAATATGCTTCGATATGTCTAAGAAGAAACACAATTTAATACCCCATCCCTTTAAAAGGTACTTAGAGGGTTGGGTGTCTTACATGGACCATAGATGAAGTTTAGGATATGTGAAAGGATTTAAGATGGAAGGTGTTAATTATGGTTGGGAGCAAAATGTTACCATTGGGAGGGCTCCCTAGTACTACCCCTTTTCCTTGGGTAGTGACAATGTGGGACTAGGTAATAAAAACTGACCACCAAGCTGAAACAAGGCAATTGACACAATTTCTCAAATGAGTGATCCATTATCTGACTTCAACCAAATATCCTCATCCACATTCCTGAAAAATTAAGCACAACAATTTGCATGAAATAGGGACTAACATACCTCATGGTGACAATGTCTTACCATCTCCCATGCCATGGGTTTCTTGAATGTGATGACCCTTGGTTGACTTGTAGCTAGGGGGGAAATGAGGGGGGTTGTTGAGTTTCCATCTATGGACATATTGATCATCATCATCATGGTGTAGATCATTTTCTCCATTGACGGCCTCGAGACACGATATCTTCCAGTTACCCCTAGGTATGGGGGGGTAACATGACCTATGGTAATCCCTTTCAAATTTGGCTCTTCAAATAATCCACCCACTTTGAATTCTTTGATGGTAAATATCTCTTGCACAAATATCCCCTCTAAAATTTGGCAAAAGAATGAAACAATGAATAGATTTTTCATTTATAAACACATACATTTAGAAAAAATGAAATTGTCGCTCATTTTTTCGTTGTATATTTCGGTGCATTAATGATGAATGCATGCACTACTTTTTTTTCATAACTTACTTTTTCGGTGCACTATACAATGCGTAGCACACTAGTGTGGTGTGTATGTATAACACACCAACTTATTTTTTCATAGTAAATTTCAACACATTGATAGTAAGCACGTGCTCTATTTTATCTAACTTGATTTAATCGGTGCGCTATACAGTTCATATTGCACCAATGTGATTTGTAAGTACTGAAGCACTGGCAAACAATTTAATTTGCAAAATGCAAATACAAACATATGCATTTAAATTTTGCGGAGGTTTTTCTTTGAATAGGAAATAACAAAGGTTAGTCTTCTATGCTTCTCACCACTTAAAGCACCAATGCATTTGTTTTATAACAACACATTGATGTGTCCTTATATAATTAATCACATCGTTAACTTATAAAAGTTAATTAAAATTTTGTTTGAAGTTATATTGTTCTATGCTTTCCAAGATGATTGTTTTATGAATTATAATATCAAATGGCCAATTTTTCAGATTCTATCTCATTCGATATCATTGCAAGTCCTTCATGTTCTTCCCCACTGATTGAAGTAAGTCTAGATTTTATTTGTAATTTATTTATCTCATTAAATTTATGGTATGTATGCAAATGCAGTTGAATAATTGTTCATTGAATTTTGCAGGATCATGATTCGGGATTGAGTTTGGATGCTCAAGATATTCCAATAGTCCCAAAATCATGCAAGTTCTTATCAGGAGAAAGATACCGCAAGAAGATGTTCGATGAAAATGGGAAATTGCTTTACCCTACCAATTATAACATGCCATCTTCTAGCAGCTAGCCCAGGTCAACAACATTACAATGTGAATTGGATCTCTTTTATGCAGACACCCCTTGGGCGTAAGAAAACGATGATTGAGTAATTGGATTTTTGGATTTTCAATGGAACTAATGTAAATGTATTGCTTAATTCAATAGTTGTTTTATAAATTGGTTGGTTGCATGTTTATTACTAGAATTTGTTTTCACATGCTTCTAATAAATGTTTGGTATAATGTTTGAACATACTACATGCATTGTGTTACTAATATTATCAATGTAATGTTCAATATTTTTGTCAAGAAATGTGGGACACTTCCACACTAATCCTAGAAGAAGAGAAGAAGAATTTAATGAAGAACGCAAATGAAACAAGCAATCACACATTACACTGAGGTTTTACCCTGGAAACCCTTAACTGGGAAAACCAACATTCCTTTGAGCGTTTTGCTCTCTTGTTTTCTTATTCATTGAAGTGAGATCGGAAGAGCGTCGTGTAGGGAAAGAGTGTA
>CBVK0100848528.1:0-11683 GCA_900067695.1 Picea abies | reverse complement strand
TCTGCAATAATTAAATTCAGCAATCTACTTGTTTGATTGAGATCATAAGGGCTTTAGTCACCAAGGGTTTGGAAAAACCTACATCAAAGACATCACATCACTTCCAGCATTGATCAGTTGAATCAAACAAGTATTGCAGCACCAGAAGAGAATAGTGCCAATGCAGCAATTCGGAGGAAATCTATTATTTTCTTTGAAAAGATAAGAAATAAGTGTTGAAAAAACAATTAGTTGGCGAAAAAATTGTGTATTGGGATGCTTCTATTGACAATATTGTTGTTGAGGATTGTGGTATTATTGATGATGATATTGTTGCTCATGATTTATTGTTTTGAACATCAAACTGGGATGACTGGTTTCTTAAAGGTAGCCTGGAAAAACAATCTCTAGCGAACCTCTTAGTAGAAGGAGCATTTTGGGGGGTGTTCGATGATGATTGGCTAGGTGAGTTCAGCATCAAGACGCAATGCGAGATCAATGACAAACAAGTAGAGAGAACACCAAGGAAGAGTTCCAGACTTGCAGGACAAGAAAAGCTGTAGTCAATTCCAAGTGGTTCTTCATCAAATGTTGAGCAATAGTTAGTGGTTTTTCATATTAGAATATTTGTCTGTTGAGAGGGGAAGAAGATGACAACATCAATCTGTGGCAGTAGCAACAAGTAATGATCTTGGTTGGAACAAGATAATGATTTTGATTTTGAAGACTTTGAGAGCTTTGGCAGCATTTTTTAGCTCTCATTTGCCGGGGGGTTGAAGGAGCAAATAGCAAGCTCCAACCTTAATCATAAACATGTGTACATTTATATTAGGTAATCATATCGTGTTAGGGAGTTTAATGTTAGTGACATGACATGTGACCAATCTATAAAGTTAAGGTTAGTGACAGGTGGTTAAACCACCATAACAGTCCAAGGCACTAAACACACTGTAGCCAAGATTTGATGCATTTGAGAGAGTATGAAATGTGTTTGTCATCATGGGCAGCCTGCCTTGGGCTAGCCCTGTGATGTACATTTGCTACATTTGAAAAATAAGTCTTATAGGATCTCTTTGGCTAAGCTGCCATGCTATGAGGGAGGTATCTATACCATCAAAGTCACCCAAGACTTGCACCTGGCCTCATATACACCCACTCAAAGGATTTTGAACCTGGATCTCCACATTAATACAAGCCCGATCACCTCGCTGCTTGCCACTAGACCACTCTCTCCACTCTCATGTTTAACCTACAACTACTTTGCAAACAGAAGTTAAAACTACTTATGCATGAAGAAATTTAAACTTTTAAATGACAAATTTAAACAGCCAGTTTAAACTTCAAAATGACAAATTTAAAAAGCCAGTTGGTTGCATTTCAAAATGGACCCATTTCCTATGACACAGTGTGGACTTGAATTGAATTAAAATTCAAATTCGAGTTCTTAGATTCATGGTGGCATATTATATCATGGAATGGTTATTCCTTTATTCATGTACTCGTACATTTTCGTGCTGATCTAAAATATTAATTTTAACAAGGTCAAGGAGGATTACTTGTCACTAACCTTGGAAATAATCATTTCGGATGTGGCAACCTTAGCTAACTTGGTCATAAGAGCAGCATCGATTTCATGTTCATTCATCACACGAACAGTGAATGCCATAATTTGGAAAATGCCCGCAATATGGCATCCATCTTGACCAAAGCGCTGCAAATTCATAAATTGTAAAAAACATACTTATAATCTATGTCATAGAAAACCATAGAATTCAGATTGGAAGAAAGCCGGAAAAAGAAAAGACACCTACCCTTCTTCCACTTCGGAACATATTTGTACAGCAATCAAGTATAGCTATTGAATTACTGCCATTGAACCAAGTTCAGTATCATTTCACATATGTTAGAATTACAACATTTCTACAAGGACAGACAGTTTGGATCACATACAATGAAGCATTTTCCTGCAATGCACCAATTGCGGCTTTTCTAACCATTGCAGACTCATCTCCTAGAGCTCCAACGAGCACCTGTATAACCTCTGTATCCAAGAATTTGAGAATCAGAGCTACATCTACTTGCAAAGACTGAAATTTAAAAAAAATTGGCAAGCAATATTTTAAACTACCACATTATAGAGCAAGTAGAGGAATTGTTTATTAATTTTCCATGTAGGAAACTTTGATTTGTAAAAATCGAGTTGGAAGTATTTAAGTACTTTTATGAGTGCAATAATTCGCTAGACTCTACCTCAAACATGAATGAAATTAGTTCATGTAGGATATCAAGGGTCACTTCCTACAAAGACCCAAATTACGACCAATTTAATAAACATTCAGATGATTTATTTGCAGCTTTCCACTGCATTTTGCCAAGAATTTCTGTTAGAAGCTAAAAGAAAGTTAGTTCTACAAAACTCTATATTTTACCCATTGTAGATAATCACTGGAAATAAATATAATTACTCCATAGCAAGTAAGCAATAGTATAGTGATCATCTGATTTCTTTGTTTATTTGAATTGCAATATATTTTCACAAGTGAAAGTAGGGAATCAAATGGAACCAAAACAAATAAGAGTTGTGGTGTATTTATACTCAACTTAAGTAGGCTGCTACCTGCAAGAGGGGTTAATGAGCCTACAAGTACAAGATTGACTAGGTCGGCCTTAACCACTCTCTAGTATTACAATAAATGATAATAAATGATCAAAGGATGGCCTTAGCCATGATTAAAAATATATTAATGATACATATGAATCTGTCCTAGCCACATGTGAAGGTTACACCCATAATTCCAACACCCCCCCTTAAGTTGAATAGGGAGTGTTGCCCCCTTGGGAAACTACTTCCAAATCACCATCTCATGGGTGCATTTATGCTGCTTGGATGAGCTACCCTGCTCATATCTGTCGGTTCACGCTTGATTTTCCAATTCTTCCATATGATGATCTAGCCTTATATCATCCATGACATCTTTCAGATGTCTCTACCATGGTATATCAGCTCCTATGCTTTACACCTAATATGATAAGTGCACTCGCGGATGGTATTTCATGCTTCATCTTTACTTCAGTTGATGTGTTATGAATTCATGTGTGGGTTTCTTGCTTAGAAGTGGTGTGATAGTTTCTAACCTATCAACGAGGATGAGGATACTTCAAAGATGATTTCTAACCTATTGAACGTGTCAAAGACAATTCCCATATTGATGAGGATGAGGATACTTCAACCCCACATATAGGCTTGGTTGGCATACCCTTAGATGACATTGTGATTCAGACTAATGGTGATGATGGTGATGCACCGAGTGAGGCTCGAGTATTAATGGATAGCCTTGAAGTGGAAGACCAAATTTATAATCTACTTAAGGCTGTATTTTAGGCATTTTTGGACTGTCTACTATTTTGGGCATTTGTCATTTTGGACTCTATACTATAGACTTGGGCATTTACCATTTATTGTTTATTAGTAATATCAATATGACATGTCTTGCAAATTGTCAAAAGAGTGGACAACGGTGGTTTGTCAGGTTATTTATACAATATATGCAAGCAGTGATTTAGGGGCAAACAACAGCAATGTAGTGGCCCATCTTTTGGGTATGATTAGGCATGCCATTGTTTAAATGGACAACACCATGAAATGTGGCAGACTCACCTTCAAGCACAAAATGAATATCGTAATTGATGGTATAATTCAGTACTATTTTGGCCATTTTGGACTATGCACCAGCTCACTTTTCTAATTAAATAAATAAATTATGTTATAATTTGAGTATCATTATGTTATCATGTTCAATGTTAGCAGTTCAGGACACTCATCCCGACATCCTCCTTCTTGAGTTCCAGAAACTCACATAACATAGGGCAGAATCCATCCTGCCGTTCGTAGCATACTGGATTTCTCTTCTGAGAGAGTTTATAAATAATTTTAAAAGTTTCTTCTCAAAAAATTAAAAAGACCCTGACTCTGACTCTGAAACAGTCTATGCCAAAACAACCTGCAGATATATGCTTCGCATAGCATCTTGTTAGCTTCTTCAATCAACTAAAATGGATTGGCATTTGCGTGATCTTGTAAATTGTACCCCCGGGTACTGGAAAGAAGTTTATCCGTAATCACTTTAATCCATTTAAGCACGTCTATTTTATATTAACCAGAAATAAGAGCCATTTCCTGGTTGTTGTTAAGGTAAAATTCAGAGAAAATTTTACAAAATTTTGCACGTCACGGGTTACTTTAAGAAATTTGCTTAATCGTGTTTCTATTTATTCCGCTAAAGCTATAAATTCAATCTAGTCTTGAATATCAAACTGTGCGAAATGGCCGCTAGTTTACATCGCCAACCAAAGCGTCCTAGAATATTAGTGAAACTTTAATTAAATCTGCACAAACTAATTATTGTTTTTACCGGCAAATGCGGTGCTCGAGCTCGCCATTTGTACCCCGAAGTCGAGATCATCATACTAGGGTTAACATGTAATTAAATATCAGCAGTTTTCTATGAATTGCTGTCATTTAATTCAGGCAGCATTCACTGGAATTAGCTATAAAGCTGTAGAAAAGATGATGCAATATTCCGTGGAAACTTTTTGAAACCCTAGCAAGCTCCGTCACTCCACAAATCTAACGACTTAAAATAAATCAAGAGCGGCACAACTAAAAATGAAATACCTGGCCGAGAAAAGGCATCGCCGGAGAGTGATGAAGCCATGATTGAATCAGTCGAATGATGAGTTGGAAATGAGCTTCCAAATCCCGAATTTAATGCAAATTCCTCTGTGCTGCACCTCTCGGCTGGGCATTGAGCTAAAATGCGTAAAGATGCATACAGTAAAAGGCCGCAGACCAGGCTGGCATCTGCTGACGTGTTATCTGGTTGTGATGCTTACTTGGCATTTGGTCTCCGTTACATGGTAGGTAGAGGAAGGTACTGCTAAAGAATGTGCTCTGAATGGTAGGAAGTTGGAAAATGAAGCTTCTTCCGTTACGTCATTTGAAAGATTCGAACAATCTAATTGAAAATTTTCAAGTGAAATCTTTTTTTTTAATTTTGCATTTTAAAAATTTTGCTTATTCATTTAGTTTTATTTTAATTTTGGATTTATTATGGATTAAATTTCCCAAGTATGGATAGGGGAGTAAATTTTTAAGTGAAATCTTTTTTTTAATTTCGCATTATAAAAATTTTGCTTATTCATTTAGTTGTATTTTAATTTTGGATTTATTATAGATTAAAAATCTTTTTTTAATTTCGCATTATAAAAATTTTGCTTATTCATTTAGTTGTATTTTAATTTTGGATTTATTATAGATTAAATTTTCCCAAGTATGGATAGGGAGTAAATTTTTTTAAGTGAAATTTTTTTTTAATTTTGCATTTTAAAAATAGGTTTGTGATTGGATGGATTTGATATTTTTCAATATTTAATAAATTTAAAGTTAAAATGGATTTAGGTTGGATATTTTAATCTCTTATTCAAGAATCTATTAATTAAGGGTAGTTTCTCATCCTATGAAGTTGTAATTTATACAAGCTAGGAGATGTAAAGAAACGAAAAACAAAGCATTTTAAATAATCTGGTAGCACAACTCTCATTGATCTTCAATAACAGGAATGATTAAAACATGAATGCCCAGATACACAAGTTTACTCACTGCTCATAGTCTCTTCTCGGGTCCCTAGTTTCAACCTCTTTACATCTTCTCTTGCAAAATATATAGAATTACATGCCATAACCACCCAAGGAAATCGAATTCATGTATCTTTAGAATAAGTTACAACTAAACCATAACAAAATGCTAACAAATTAATACAACTTAAGCTTCAGTTTTTGACTTAATAAATATATACATATGTTGTTCCAAAAACATCAACTAAATAACAAAAATATAGGCCTTTGAATCTTCCTACTCACTGACACTTGTGCTCCAGCTGGAAGTCCAATGAGCGTTGATCTGGAAGACTGGTGCACTTTCGCAGCGACAACTCTATTTCTGATTGTTGACGTTGCACAAATTGTTTCACTTTGACCATTGCTTGATCTTTTACCTAAAATTGTTGAAATAAATTCCCACCGAATACTAGAGTTGTCACTTGAAACTAACTTCTGAACTTGCGCTCGAAATCTGGGATTAAATCTTCTACATGTCGAGCTTTTGCCAATTAGAGACAAAACCACCATGTTGATTTCATGCCTCCAAGTGCCATCAATATTTTCTTGCCAAGTGTGTTCTCGAGATGTCCAAAATATGCTACAACAGATCCTTGAAAACAAGATTTTGTACATGAAAATGATAATTTGATCTCCCTTCTATTTGGACTCTGACACATGTATGCTTTAAACTATGTTTGTTGATCTTCACCATGAAATGCTAGCTTCTATTTCATCTCTTGAAATAAATTTACGACCTTCCATTTAGCATTTTGTTTCATGCCCTTAGCAATGCCTTGGGTTCTATCGTGTCCATGAATCTTATCAATTAGAGTAATAGAAAACTCAATCATTGTTCCAAGACCCTTGCTTGAAATCAATTTTCTACAACTCATGCATAAACACCACACTGATCTACAAGTTTTCTGGAATATGGTGGATGATTTGTCACTTTCTTATCTTTGATAAACAAACAAAATTTGAGTTGGGAACCATTCTTATCTTTGATAAACAAACAAAATTTGAGTTGGGAACCATTTATATCCAGCATTGTCTATCCTTTAGGCTTGATCATTAACATTTAATTATGGTTGGGCGTTTGACATTTACGTTTACTTCCTGATAAAACCCCTCTCAAAAAGTCCAAACAGAGCATCATTTTGTTTAAAACAAAATACCATATTTTTTACCATAGCGATCCTTGACAAATTACTTAAATTTTGAGGAATCATCACCAACAAATTTGAAACTGCAGTGGGAATTCTTTAAACAAGCAAAACTTAATCTCAATCTGACAAATTTTGATGTTAATAATATTCCCTAAGCATGCATAATGTATCGAAGGAGTATCAACTGCGTATGAAAATTCAAAGACAGAAAACACTTGTTGCTTTATCTCAATACTAACACATGACATTTCTTATATTAAACATGCTCGAAACTTGGCGATGATTATTGACACTTGTAAACTTGGCGATTCTTCTCTAGAATTTGATACCAATTTTGGCATTTTCTTTGACACTTGGGCAACCGTCTTGACAACTTGGCGATGATTATTGACACTTGTAAACTTGGCGATTCTTCTCTAGAATTTGATACCAATTTTGGCATTTTCTTTGACACTTGGGCAACCGTCTTGACATCTGGGTGCTTTTCTTTGACAACTAGCATTTCTCCTTAGCTTGGCGCTCCTATGTGTTGTTTATCTTGAGCAAAGAAACTCCACGATGCACAAGCAAGACCACTTACTAATCAATGCTCCATGTGTATGTTGCTCCTTGTGACTTTGTGTGAGGTCTCTCAGTTGGTAACACCTGCATGCTTTGTCTGTAGCATTTGATATTCTTGCTTGGGCGTGAACCTCACACCTTCCTATTGACTTTCGGGCACTTAAAGGTCTCTCAGTTGGTAACACCTGCATGCTTTGTCTGTAGCATTTGATATTCTTGCTTGGGCGTGAACCTCACACCTTCCTATTGACTTTCGGGCACTTAAAAACTTCACCGAACACCCGCACAACTCTTATTTCTCATCTCACCACAATTCCTGATCGAACATTTGTCTTTTTGCAAGCACATGACTGGATAATCATCAAGCCACTTGTCACGTTTGGCTTTTACTCAACGCTGCGTTTTTGTTTTTTGGTATAGGGATTTATACCACATCGATGAAGAAAGAGGTTTTTCTTGTGTTTATATATGCGGGCCTCTTGTTGTATGGTCGACGCGTTGAGCACTTGCCCTCGTGGTTCCTCCCTTGGTTTGGTGCTTGGTCATAGAGCATTGACCTGTGTGTTGGCTAGTGGTGATGCGTAGCTTGGTAAATAATTGGTGAACATGTAATACTGCTTGGAGATTGCGCCAAAAGGCCTAATATTTTTACAAAACCCCGCATGATCTTGAGAGGCAAAATTGGCCTTAAAAACCATTTTTTATTTGCCACAATTCGTAACTTTTGCCCCAACATTCTTTAGTTTTTTCATTGATGAAAATGACGCTAATGTTGGTTGCCTAGCACTGCAAAAGTGCATGATGTTGCGAAAGTGTCAAATTTCCAAAGTGCCTTGCCATACATGCTATTTTATCCATTTTTTTAATGATGCGAACATCAATATTAACATTGGCTCCAATGAGGATGGCAGGCTCCCTTCGAGCTGCCAAGAACAAACAGACCTGTGCCTAATCCCGAGAGCATCTCTACTCTTTACTAAAAACCAAAACATCCAAATACTGCAAAGCACACTAAACTGAAATCTCACACTTGCAAAAACATCCAAATACTGCAAAGCACACTAAACTGAAATCTCACACTTGCAAATGAATACTGAAAAACTGAATGCTCATGTGTCGAGCTTATTTCATCCTACCCTAACCAGTTGAATTGTTTGCTTGATCGAGTGTAATCAACTTTCCAATGAAGCCATGAAAGGAACTGGTTAACTAGTGAAACTCTTGATCTAGATCGAAAAAATGAAGGAATCCATGGCATAGAAAAGTGCAGTTCAAAAAGACAACAGAACCAACATACACTAAACAAGAAAGGTTTGACATCTACATTGCTCAAAGACTCTAGATAATCATCCATAAGGTCATGAAAGTCATAAAGAAAAACCTCTTCTTGTTGTTCTAGCTGGAGATTGGATTGTTTCTGTATATGCCTAGTTTCATGACTGTTGTCAGTCTCATCTGTCTATAAAACTAAAAGTTGCCATGGGTTGCCTTCACTGATTTCAAGAGCAATTTGACTAAAAGATAGTTGATCCTCGTGATTTGTAGCTAGATAAAACACATCTTCCTCTTCATAATAATCAGAAACAATTATAGTATGTAAAATTTCAAAAACCTGATTATTTGCTTATATTCTAACTTTGTGGGAAAGCATGTCATTTTGAAGATTATCAACCTCTTGATCATCATGAACTGGGAAAGCATGTCATTTTGAAGATTATCAACCTCTTGATCATCATGAACAGTCTCTTCTATTACAACATTTCTTCAACACAAGTATCCATTTCATGATTATCATATTTACATAGCAAATCGTATTCATGGCAACATTCTGGATAAAGGAAGTCATCTGAAAAATTATCTTTACAAAATGAATGAAAGGCAAAATGAAAACCTTTCAAAGAATTAACACTAGCAACCTGAAGAGCTCTACACCAATCACAAGTTATTCCCTCCAAGGAATATCTAAACAACTTGATGAAGACATCTTCATGTATAGCTTTCAATTTAGGCATGCACTCGTGAAAATCTAATAAAAACTCAGTTGGCACTTCCCAATCTTCTCCTCTAAACCTGGGAAGGCAACCTTCTCATTCACTTCTATCAAGCACTAGATTTGGAAAACCGGATATATTTGAGAAATCACAAAATGCATACCTCTAAGCAAGAATAACATCCATTTCAAACTAGTGAAGTTGCCAATAGATTCATCTATAATGAAGTTGGAGTCTCCAAGTAGAAAATTTTAGTCAAGCTAGTGTCCTGCTCATGTCTACCATCAAGAGTTGGATATATTCTATGTCGTTCTCCCAGGGAATAATTACTTCGTTCTTCGCTCCCCGGCAATGATGCCAAAAATGTCAGCACTAGAAGTTGTCCTTATACTGCTTGAAAGACAAACCCAATACGCATTTGATTCTTTAGGATTGAATTAGTTTTAGTAGGTGGATCTGCAAGACTGGAAAAGGAAGAGGGCAACAAGCTAACTACAGATCAGTAGCTACCATTGGGCAAGGTTCAGTGAAGGCAATCAAGCTGCATACCAAACAAATTTTTTATATAATGATGGGTAGAGGAATCAAGAAGATAACAAAAAGTGGACCATTCACAAAACAATAACCTTTATGAAAAAGTGAATGCAAGGTACTTGAATAAAAGAGTGGTTTGATAGACAAGTTATAGTAGATATTCTACTACTCAAGAATCTATTAATCGAGGGCAGATTCTGATCCTATGAATATGCAATTTATACAAGCAAGAAGACATAAAGAAATGAAAAACAAAGCAGTTCAAACAATCTGGTAGCACAACTCTCATGGATCTTCAATAACATAAATGATTAAAACATGAATTCCCTCGGGCTTACAATGGGATACACAGGTTTACTCCGTGCTCACAGTCCCTTCTCGGGTCCCTAGCTCCAACCTCTTTACATATTCCCTTGCAAAATGCATAGGATTACATGCCATAACCACCCAAGGGAATCAAATTCATGAGGGTTTTCTATCTTTAGAATAAGTTACAACTAAACCATAACAAACTGCTACAACTTAGGCTTCAATTTTTGACTTAATAAATATATACATATGTTGTTCCAAAAACATCAACTAAATAACAAAAATATAGGCCTTTGAATATTCCTACTCACTTACACTTGTGCTCCAGTTGGAAGTCCAATAAGCATTGATCTGGAAGATTGGTGCACTTTCGCAGTGACAACTCTATTTCTGATTGTTGACGTTGCAAAACTTGTTTCACTTTGACCATTGCTTGATCTTTTACCTAAAACTGCTGAAATAAATTCCCACTGAATATTGGAGCTGCCACTTGAAACTAACTACTGAAAATGCACTCGAAATCTAGGACTAAATCTTCTACATGTCGAGCTTCTTCCAATTAGAGACAAAACCACCCTGTTGATTCCATGCCTCCAAGTGCCATCAATATTTTCTTGCTAAATGTGTTCTCGGGATGTCCCAAATATGCTCCATCAAATCCTTGAAAACAAGATTGTGTACCTGAAAATGATAATTCGATCTCCCTTCTATTTGGACTTTGACACATGTATGCTTTAAACTTTGTTTGTTAATCTTCACCATGAAATGTTAGCTTCTATTTCATTTCTTGAAATAAATTTACAACCTTCCATTTAGCATTTTGTTTCATGCCCTGAGCAATGCCTCTTGTTTTATCATGTCCATAAAGCTTATCAATTAGTGCAATAGAAAACTCCATCGTTGTTCCAGGGCCCTTGCTTGAAATCGATTTTCCACAACTCCTGCATAATCACCACTCTGATCTACAATTTTTTTGGAATATGATGGATGAGTTGTCACTTTCTTATCTTTGATAAACAAACAAAATTTGAGTTGGGAATCATTTATATCGAGCATTGTCTATCCTTTAGGCTTGATTGTTGGCATTTAATTATGGTTGGGTGTTTGACATTTGCGTTTACTTCCTGATAAAACCCTGCTCAAAAAGTCCAGACAGAGCATCATTTTGCTTAAAACAAAATACCATATTCTTTACCATAATGATCCTTGACAAATTACTTAAATTTCGAGGAATTATCACCAACAAATTTGAAACTATAGTGGGAATTCTTTAAACAAGCAAAACTTAATCCTGATCTGACAAATTTTGATGTTAATAATATTCCCTGAGCATGTATGATGTATCGAAGGAGTATCAACTGCGTATGAAACTTCAAAGACAGAAAACGCTTATTGGTTGATCTTAGTACTAACACCTGACATTTCTTATATTAAACATGTTAATGTTTAAGCCATTATTATAATTCTTTGCATTTCAATAGATAA
>CBVK0100848527.1:0-11432 GCA_900067695.1 Picea abies | reverse complement strand
AGCATAATACAAGATCATTGAGAAATACACAATCACAAGAGACACAACATCTATCCTGGGAAACCCTCTAGGGGAAGAAAACCTAGCAAAACTTTCTTATTATAGATAGCCAATACAATGCCAAGAGATAACTCAAGCTAATACAGAATATCCTCTCCCAAAGATGCGTCACTGTCTCTCTCTCTCTCTTCTCCAGCAGTAGTTCTGAAACTTGTCTCTCAAATGAGCAAGTGAGATGTGTGTCTAAGTGAGGTGCTAGCCTCTTTATTTATACAAGACTGGGACGGGTGGGAGTGTCCTTTCACTAGCAAGGCCGACTTCTTCTTCTGGGTGGTTATAACCACTTTTGTTATATTCTGGGGCCTCTTTGATATATGCTGGGGCCGTCTTCTTCTTTTGCCTATTACAATTATATTATGACCAATTCGCAAAAGGGGATTTGGTTCTTTTACAGTAGCCGACATGATCAATCCACAATGGGGACTAATCCAATGAATAATATATCAAATAATAATAAGAATACACTTTGCAGTTACATTATTTCAACAAAACATGCTCAAAACTTGGTGATGATTATTGACACTTGTAAACTTGGTGATTCTTCTCTGAATTTGATACCAATTTTGGCATTTTCTTTGACACTTGGGGAACCGTCTTGACATTTGGGTGCTTGTCTCTGACAACTAGCATTTCTCCTTAGCTTGACACTCCTATGTGTTGTTTATCTTGAGCAAAGAAACTCCACGATGCGCAAGTAAGACCACCTACTAATCAATTGTCCATGTGTATGCTACTCCTCATGACTTTACGTGAGGTCTCTCGGGTAGTAACACCTGGATGCTCTATCTATAACATTTGATATTCTTGCTTAGGCATTCATACCTGGGCATGAACTTGGAACCTTCCTGTTGACTTTTAGACACTTGAAAACTTCACCGAACACCTGCACAACTCTTAGTTCTCATGTCGTCATAGTTTCCTGATTGAACATTTGTCTTTTTGCAAGCACATAACTGGATAATCATCAAGCCACTTGGCGCGTTTGGGTTTTACTCAGCGTTGCATTTTTGTTTTGTGGTATAGGGATTTATACCACATCGATGAAGAAAGAGGATTTTCTTGTGTTTATATATGCAGGCCTCTTGTTGTATGGTCGATGTGTTGAGCACTTACCCTTGTGGCTCCTCCCTTGGTTTGGTGCTTGGTCATAGGGCGTTGACCTGTGTGTTGGTTAATGGTGATGCATAGCTTGTTAAATAATTGGTGAACATGTAATATTGTTTGGAGATTGGGCCAAAAGGCCCAATTTTTTTAGAAAACCCCGCATGAGCCTGAGAGACAAAAATGGCCTTAAAAACCATTTTTTATTTGCCATAATTTGTAACTTTTCCCCAACATTCTTTAGTTTTGTCGCTGATGAATATGGTGCTAATGTTGGCTTCCCAATGCTGCAAAGGTGCATGATGCTACGAAAGTGTCAAATTTCCAAAGAGGCTTGCCATACATGTTATTTTAGCCAATTTTTTAATGATACGAACATCAGTGCTAACAACATCCAAATCCTTCATCGCAAATGAATTAGCTAATCTCCTTTTGAGCACATTTATATCATGCTTGATAGACCCTACAACAAGCATGTCATTTACATACAAGAGGAAGATAATATAGCTTCATTTTCTAGCCTCTTAAAATAAATACAATGATCATAATGGCATATACTATAACCTTGTTCTGTCATAAACCTCTTAAATTTGAAATACCACTAACTTGGAGCTTGCTTTATGCCATACAATATCTTCTTCAACCTGCATACCAAATTCTCCTTCCCTTTGACCACATACCCCTATGGTTGTTGCATATAAATCTCTTCCTCAAAACCCCTATGAAGAAAAGTTGTTTTTACATCTAACTATTCAAGATGTGAATCTTTTGATGCCACAGGACTTAAAATAGTCCTAATTGAAGTCATTTTAACAATAGTAGAAAATATTTCATAAAAATTTATAGCTTTCTTCTGTGCAAACCCTTTTACAAAAAGTTTAGCCTTGTACCGCTTCTTTCCTCCATCTTCTTCCTTCAACCTGTAAACCCATTTATTTTGCAATGATATTTTTCCTATAGGAAACTAAACCAAATCCCAAGTTTGGTTATTTATTAAGGAGTCAAATTCCTCTTTCATGCCTTGCTCCCACTTCTTTATAGTGTCTGTCTTCATAACTTTCTAGTTCACCAGAATGAGTCAACAATAAATAATACAATGAAGGAGAGTATCGCTCAGGGGGTCTACTTAACCTGGTAGATCTTCTAACAACACTTGCATGAGTTTGAGGTACATGTTGCTTCTATTGCTGTATATTTTAATTTTTTGGTACCTTTGGAATTTCATTTTCTTTTATTTCATCAAGCAATGTGTATTTTGTGTTTTCCTTTTCCTTTTTATTTCTCTGCAACTGATCTTTGTACATGACCTTTTCATTGAATACTTGTGTTTTTCATAATCCCGTAAGTGATAACCAAAATCATTAACATCATATCCAATAAAGGCACACTTCTTGGATTTTCCCTCAAACTTTGTTCTATTTTCTTTATCAATATGGACAAATGCTTCACAACCAAAAGTCTTCAGAAATGAGTAATTTACCTTTTTACCTATCCATGCCTCCTATGGAATTCCACCATCCAAGGAGCTTGAAGGCCCTCTATTTATTAATTAAATAGTAGTATCTACAACATTTGCCCAAAATTGTAAGGGCAACACTCAATGTAATCTCATAGTCCTTGCACATTTCATGATTGGTTTGTTCATCCTTTCTGACACACCATTTCCTTTTTGTGTTCCTGGAACTGTCTTCTCTCTACGAATCTCATGGTATGAACAATAATTATCAAACTCCTTGCTACAATATTCACCTCCATTATCTTATCTGAGACACTTCAACCTTTTTCTTGTCTCATACTCAACCAAAAATTTACATTTCCTAAAAGTGTCAAAAACATTAGATTTTTGTCGAATGCAATAATCCCAATTTTTCCTAGTTGCATCATCGATAAAAGTAACATAATAACGAGAGCCACCAAGATATTATACCTAACTTTGTCCCCGTACATCTGTATGCACAAGCTCTAACTTTTCACTCTTCTTTTCCTTCCCAACTCTAAGAACTCTGACTCTCTTATGTTTTCCATAAACATAGTATTCACATAAATCCAAATCAACTTGTTTAAGATCTAGTAAAAAAATCATTTTTTGGAGTATTTGCTTCCCTTTTTCACTCATGGGATGCAGGAGCATCGCTCCACCTCAACAACACGTCATCATTCCAACACATCAGTGCACATTCAAGAGAAGGGAGAGGCACCAACCCTCCCATTTTTAAATCTGAAATATGATCCTATACAGATTAATGTTGTAAGGTTGGGTGAAAACCAAGCCATTCCTTTGAGCAAATAGAAGATAAGGTCTCCTTTAATGGCTGACAAGTTGATGGCTCTAGATTCAATTTAGACTAGATGATCATTAAAGAAACTTCAATGTAATAGATGAGGTTAGGTGAAGAGAGTAGTAGCTCATAGAGCCCTCTTAGGTAAAAGGAGATAGATCTTTTGTGTCAAGGGTCACAGAGAGATAGAGAGAGAGTTTAGTTTTAGAAGAGAGAAATCCTCAGAGGAGGAAATAGGAGGTAGCATAGTTCTTTGACAGAGCTTGAAGGAGTTGAGACTTTGTTGTAGTCCAGCTTGCACATATTGTAATTAGATTTTCATATTAATGAAAAGACAATAGTTTTTCCTACACATGGTTGTTTATGTGTTTCATGAATGTATGTTGTAGATGTATGATAGGTTTCATCTACAGTAGGAAGATAGACTTCTCTATCTCCGATTGAGTTGAAATATCGTTTTGGATTTTTTAGGTTGTGCAAGGAGTGCACAACAAAACATTGGAGGTTCTGTAGGCAACACAAGGAGTGTGCGTCTAAACTCTGTGGAGTCATAAAAGAACATGCCAGGAGGGCACACCAAAGCGATGACAACTAAAGGGAAACCTCAAGGTTGTTGAATACATTGGAGGGTAAACTATGCAGAGGAAGCACAGAGAGACAAAGTCACTGAGAACTCTATAGAGCTCTGCAAGGTGGGCATTGAGCAGTGGTAGGTGTGCATAGAAGGACTCTGTTTCGAGTTTAGAGAGAGACAAGAGGAGTGTCAAAGAAAAGACACTCTCATATTTGTTGAATAAACTGTAGAGCTCTGCCAGGTGGGCATCAAGCAGGTGCAAGTGTGCACAAGGAGAACTCTCTGTTGAGTTCAAAGAGAAGAGTATCAGAGGAAGATACTCACAAAGTTGTTGAACACTCTGTAGAAAACACTCAACAAGGTGTGCTTTGATCGAGAGGTTGCCAGGAGGGCACAATAACCCTTTGAAAGGAGCAGAAGGGCCGAGACCCTTAAGAGACTGAGTAAATCCAAAAATCTTAGAAGAGATAGCATTAGCAAAAACACAGACGAGACCCCAAACAATCGGGCTCGTAGGAGGAACAAAGGTCGAAATCTTTGAACACTTACAAACTCTTCCAAGTCGAAAGAAATCAAAATCTTAGGAGGAGGAGCGAAAACAGTCGTCGGATCTATTGTAGGAAGAAATCTAGACCACTAGATCAGCGTCCAGGGAAGCAAAGAAGAGCGCGAGGAGGAAACATTCTATTGGAGGAAGAAATCTAGACCACTAGATCAGCGTCCAGGGAAGCAAAGAAGAGCGCGAGGAGGAAACATATCCCAACTGTCGGATCTGACTGCAAAGGATCGACAGTCGTTCGATCCAGGTAAAGTGTATGGACACTAATCCTTTTAAGTGCACAGGAGAGCAGACTTACTGAAGTCCCGAAGGTCGAAGTAGATCGCAACCGTCCATTGCAGAGAGAATGTGACGAGAGATCCAGAAGTTGGGAGGCTTAACGCTCCGAAAGGAATTCGACATGGGCGGAGAATATTTGGACCGTTAGATCTAGAGGGACGTGTGTCGATAGACCGTGCACTTCGGAAGGAAGCAAGTGCAGAGAGTTTAAAAATCCCAAAGCCTGAAGAGCCGAAGTCAATCATAGTCATCGATATGCATGAGGACACGTGTCGACGGATCTTGAACTTCGGGTGAAAGCGTTCCATAAGGAAGCAAGTGGGGAAAGTTGAGACTTTCGAAGGCCAAAGTCCCGAAGTGGACTAGAGCCATTGATTTGAGGTGGATGCATGGCGTCGGATCTAGAACTTCGAGTACAAAAATAATGTGGGGGAAATCGGAGGTCGAAAGTGTCGAACTCCCGAAGCATGGAGTCCCAAAGTGGATCTTGATCGTTGATTATGAAGTAGATGAGGACTGTTGATCTGATCTTAGTCGAAGGTTTTGAAGTCACAAAGCGCTAGAAGGTTAAGCCGTGGGTTACAGCCCAAGTTCATGTGCAAGAAAGAAACTAGCGCCTGTTAACGAGAGATTTGGAAAAAGGGTGCTAAGAGGGTAGGACCCGTGGATAACCGTTGATCTGAGAACAAAAAAATGACGATGAGGAATCATTGCGGGGAGAGGAGGAAAAATAAGCGGACGTGCTAGTTTGCAGCCCGCTATTTATTAGCGTCGTTGATCTCATCGGGACAGGGGATCAATGACCATGATTTAAAGGAGATTGGGTGAGCACTTTTTCAGATTGCGTGGATAAAGCTCTCCGATAAAGAGCGAGCATGTTGGCAGCCCGCAATTTCTGTGAACTGTCGATCGACGAGAAAATTGGCCACGATCAGATCATGATCGTGAAAACCCTAAGGGTGTTAATAGGGCTTGCGTTTGATTGAGGATGAGACCAGCAAGGTCCCGAGGAGTTGATCCAACTCGAGAATATTTAACGATCCTTGACCGAGAGGTCGAGCAACGCCAAGGGAAAGTAGGGGGGGTGTGCATCAAGTGGTATCAGAGCCCAGATTTTAATTTCTGTAGGTGAAAGGAGATACTTTGATATCGTCAAGTGGTATCAGAGCCCAGATTTTAATTTCTGTAGGTGAAAGGAGATACTCTGATACCATCAAGTGGTATCAGAGCCCAAATTTTAATTTATGTAGGTGAAAGGAGATACTCTAATACCATCAAGTGGTATCAGAGCCGAAATTTGCTTATAGACAACAGGCACTGGAGAGAAAAGGTAGTCTGATAACATCAAATGGTATCAGAAGCATAAGTTTGCCTGTAGACAGTAGGTGAAGGAAGAGACAAAGTGTGATGTTGTGCAAATGATGGTTGCATGTATGCAACAACAAATGGATAGTGAGGTAGGCTGCAAGGAGAAGTTGGAAATGATTTGGGTGACATAATAATGCAGAGAATTGCCAGGAGGGCAAGTAGGGGGTGAAAATGGATACTGAAGGCCATTGGTGTGGTCAAGACAAGGACCACCAGCAAAAAAACAAAGTTGAGATAGAAAGGGAGCTCAGGGAGATCAGATAAAAAATGGGGAGGCTGACATGGAGGATGCATCATGAAGCAAAGGAACACTGGACATATGAATGGCCTTTGAAGAGGAAAGTGAATTGGCATGTCCAGAAGTTGTTAGCCAGAAGGCAACGAAAAGGAGTGAGGAAGTGGCTAAGGCATGTTGAAAACCTCAGTGGCATAGAGGAGAAAGTGATTCACACATGTGAACTAGAGATTGGGAGGAACCTCAGTGATGAGGAGGAGATGAGATCAGTTAGATATCTCATGAACTGCCAGGAGGGCAGAGATAAATTCTTAGATTTCTAGATGGGCAATGAGATGAGATCAAGCAAATATCTCATATACTGTTAGGAGAGCAGGACTAGAATCCCAATTTGCCAGGTGGGCAGGGGAAAGGTGAGACTGTCTGAAAGTCTCATGAACTCAATTGAGAGTTCATATCAAGAAGGAGAGATGATGGAGGAGGATTGGAAATGCATTCTGATCATTGGGGGAATCCAAATATTCTTGCCAAATAGTCCAATAGGGGTTAGTGCAAGTGTTGCACATGAGGAGGTGGTGCAACAAGAATCCAAGAAAGAGGCCATGGAGCTAAATGCTTTTAAAGCATGAGATGAGATCAAGCAAATATCTCATATACTGTTAGGAGAGCAGGACTAGAATCCCAATTTGCCAGGTGGGCAGGGGAAAGGTGAGACTGTCTGAAAGTCTCATGAACTCAATTGAGAGTTCATATCAAGAAGGAGAGATGATGGAGGAGGATTGGAAATGCATTCTGATCATTGGGGGAATCCAAATATTCTTGCCAAATAGTCCAATAGGGGTTAGTGCAAGTGTTGCACATGAGGAGGTGGTGCAACAAGAATCCAAGAAAGAGGCCATGGAGCTAAATGCTTTTAAAGCTAACTGTGTCTGTGATGCAGGTGCAGTAGGGAAAATATAGCCAACAAGGACTGTCATAGAGGAGGAGAAGGAGCAGACACTGATGTATGTCCCAACGGAAAAAGAGGAGAATTCAGATGAATTGCTCACTCAGTGGAAGCAAGAGATGAAGATGCTGGAGGATTGTTTGAACAATCCAGAACCAAAAAAGGACTGCCGGGATGCAGTCATGGAAAGGAAATGAGATGCTACCATAAGGAGCAACTAGAGGAAGTTGAATATATGATAGAAGTCAATCTATCATAGGAGAAAAATGAGAAGCACCTCAGTGGTGAGACAGAGGAATTGAAATATGCAGCAGAGTGGCCAACTAGTGCCACAAAAGATGAAGGGTCAGATTGATCAAATTGGTAAGGAGTAAAAAGAGCACACATTTAAATGTGCCCAAGAGATGGAGGAGGAAGAGCATTCAGTGGAATTGCCCAAAAATTTCAGCCAGGGAGATGAACATGAGACAAGTGTAGAATTGGGATCTACAGCAGAAGGAGTTGATTATTATGGGGAATTGCTCAAAAATTTCAGCCAGGAAGCTGAGCAAGAGATAATTGCAAAACCAAAACTTGTAGAAAAAGAGAAGAGAGCAACATATAGCATGGATTTTTCTTATCTTTGTGAAGAACTGGAGGCCCTAGAGAGAAGGGTAAAGATGCAAAGTCAGCTAATCCAACAAGTCAGGTTGGAAGTTGATGAAAAGGAGATGCAACGCTTGGCCATATATAGCCAGGCCCTAGAGAGAAGGGTAAAGATGCAAAGTCAGCTAATCCAACAAGTCAGGTTGGAAGTTGATGAAAAGGAGATGCAACGCTTGGCCATATATAGCCATATGACCCTATTTTGGAGCGTTTGCCCAAGCCTTTGGGGCTAATTTTGATTTTTGTTACAAAAGTAGTTTTATAACTATATATTATTGATTTTATATTGATTTTTGGCCTGTTATTTGAGATTTTTGGCCCTTTTTGGGGGACAATGGGCCCTTTTTGAGGCCAGATCTTAGGAGGAAGTTGTGAGATGGTTACCAAATTTATATCTATATAAACCATGCCTTATTGAGGCCATGGAAGGAGATTTAGAGCAGGTTTATGCTGAAGATTTTCCAAGCCAAAGCCATACAGGGAAGCTGTTGAGGAGCGCACCTTTGTGGGCCATTTCTGGGAGCTCCGGTCATTTGATTTGAGTGTCGTTTCTTCTGTTGTGTTTTAGAGATCTGGTAGAACAAAACCAGATCAATTTTGTAACCTTTTGGTACTGCTGTGATGTACTTATTGAGATTTTAATAGAAATAAGAAAGCCTCACCCTTTGAGACAAAGGCCCGGAGACGTAGGTGAGATTGTCGAACTCTGTTATCACATTGGTGTTATGGTTTGCTGTTGTTTTATGTTGCATGTAAGTTATGTACATTTTTATATGGCTGTCACATTTCTTCCATACTTCTTCCTCTTTCTTTAAGGTGTTTTTGGATCAAGTGGTATCAGAGTTAGTTGACATTTGGATTTGAGTTTTGCATGTTAACCAGGGAAAAGCTACTTCGTGGGGAAGGTGAGCCTGTCGAAGAGAAACCATTAATAGGATTGAGAAAGAGAAATTCTCACAGTGAGAACATAGCATCGAAAGAGGGACTTTCTTAGGATGAGAAAGAGTTTCAAAAAAACTTTCTTTGCTATGTCGGAGATGATGAAGGTTTTCTATGAGGATTACTTGGAACGAAAAAGACCAAATCTGGGTGAATCTTCAAAGGGAAGAAGTGAAGAAGGAGAGGATCCTCCTTCAACTCCATCATCAACTCCTTCTTGTTCAAGTTCAAGTTCTAAATCCAATGCAAAGAAACATGTTCATAAACATAAGAATGAAATGCCTTTATTAAAACTTTATGTTAAATTCGAATTACCCATATATGATGGTGAAGTTAATGCAGAGAAACTTGACAATTGGGTCATACAGATAGAGGTCTATTGCAGTGTGCAACAGATCAAGGATGATGCCACACAAATCAAGTTGACATCATTGAGACTTGTAGGCACAACACTCATTTGGTGGCAAAGCAAGTTGCAAAACGGAATGCAACAAGTGGGTAATGTATTTCCATCATCAAAGAGCACTACTAGAGGGATCGTTAGATGTAGTTGTCGAATCTGACGCACCCACACACACACATGCAAAGAATATAACGCATACCCAACAATTATCCATTGGTATATTTCTGTGTGAAACCGAAGAGGGTTATGGGTCGCTAAATAATATTAAATTAGAAGTTTCTTCCTGGTGTGCCCCAATGTGTTTTGGATTCTAATGTTGTTCTTCTAGTATGCCTTGAGCTAACATATCCTACAACTTCTCAATCAACATCTTTTTGAAGTTGGATAGCTTCTTATAACCTTTTTTCTCCAAATTCTCATCCAACTTCTTATCTAACCCATTTATGTTCTCTTGAACTTTATTAACCTAACCATCCAAAAAGTACAACCTACATATAGTAGAGTGGGTGACCATGTTATCTAGGGAAGTATGAGGTTGTTTATAGGTATCCTTCATGGGTAATCTATTTGAAAAAGGTTACTAGGTCCTAAGGTCAGGGGAGTGTCAGGTGCTATATCTCTCTGATATACATGTGAGGTCCATGAATAGTACTCGGCCCAATATCTCATGGAACTAACTGAGGAGGATCACTTTTTATCTTATCTATACTACTCGACTATTGATCCAGATTTGGATCCAAGAGCTTGATGGGGCTCAGAAAGGCCTAAAACTCAAAGTTCTCGGAATGAATTCAAAATGGACGTGTGCATAGGATTCATCGATATGAACCCAATGAAACTTGAATGGACTCAAATGAATTTTGTATGCTCCAGATATGGAGATCTATTCGTTTATCCAAACAAGCAAAAAAATGATGACTGTATAGTTTGTACAATGCCACGTGGAAGATGACTGTACAGGTCCGTACAGCTGACGTGGTAGGCACAGTTGGCATTGACATGGCAGACACAGTTGGTGATGACATGGTAGGGTCTGTACAAATGATGTGGAAGGTTTACTAGGCATACAGACAGATGATATGTCAGGCAAGTACGGTGGGCCAATCAGGAAGTGACATGTGTCACCACTGCAAGGCTGACACATGGCATGCCCATACAGAGCATACATGGTAGGTCCAGTGGAAGGTACAATGGAATATTGATGTGGCAGGCATGTGTGGCAAAGATGGTTCAATTAACGTTTGACACATCACATCAGAATTAGATGAATGAGGTGGTGCCATGTGGCCTAGACATGGGATGCCATGTGGCACCCATTTATTGGCTTATTGGTTTTGGTAAAATATTGGAGTTTATGGGGTTCAAACCATGGACCTCACAGGCACCAAATCTTTGCGTAGTTTGGGCTACCAACCTGCCTACAGGTGTCACTTGATAGCTATGGGTGCACTTTTATATTTAAGTTTGAGTTTAAGGACCATTGGGCAGATTTAGGGATGGGGCCTAGCCCCAGCCCTCGGTGTAAACATTACTACAGGACCTTGCAATAGAACCACAAGCCTATACTCATGATTGTTAGCATAGATGAACATGCCTAGCCCCCAGTTTTGGTACCTTCCACCATGTGACCCAGACAGATTGTTAGCTAGTGCAGTGGTTAAGGGTTTATCTTGGTCTGTCGGGCTAGCCCACCGAACAGGGGATAAACCTTTGGGGATTCTATTTTGGGGGCTTATACAATGTAATGGAATGTGGATTTTGGGGCCTGGACACATGGCCTATGCATGCAACCAGAGTTTGTGGAAAAGGGGCCAACGCACAACACCTTATGGGCCGGCGCTTGGCAACATAGTACCATGTGACATAGAAAAGGGGGGGCACACCCATGTTTGGGGATTATCCTAAATATTTGCATTTTAGTGGGTTTTTATGCTATGTATAAAGATTTTTAATGATATTATTCAGCAGAATTGAGGGATTTTGGTTATTTTTGGGGGATATTGGACCCTTTTTTAGGCCAGATCTTGGGGGGAAGTTGGGAGAA
>CBVK0100848522.1:196-12837 GCA_900067695.1 Picea abies | reverse complement strand
TCAGCCTTAATAGTATTAAGTGCCTTCCTATCTATAACATAATACAAGTGCGCTCATCTTTGAATGCCCTTGATTAAACGGCGGCGCAACAATACCAAGGTGAAATTCAAAATCAAAAAGATTTGCTGGCTTGTCCAGCTGTACGTTCTCTTCCTCCTCGCGCTGGCTCATATGATGTATTGCGGATGTTGCAGATGCTCCTGCATCAATAACATAACCAATACATAAAAGGGAAACATTTAAATAAGGGATAAGGCAATTAAGAATGGGATAAGGGTAATAAAGAGTTAGGTGGTAGTGAATGTGCGGGGGCGGTGAAGGAGGAATAAGGGAGGTGGAGAAGGATTATGGAAGGGGATTCATTCATTCTAGGTGAGGGGGGGAAGGAAATTCTACGAGAGGGGAAGCTTGGAGGATTGGAGAGTGAAATTTACTGTGGAGTTGAGGATTGGAGAGTGAAATTTACAGTGGAGTTTACAGTGCACCGGGGGGGCTGAAGAGGTTTTGGGCTTGGAGGGCTAGGACATCCATTGATGTCCTAGGGATAGGCGTACTAGTTGGTAGGGTGGCTGGTTTTGGGGTGTCCTAAGGAGCAACGTCAGGTTCAAGCGGCAGATAGCATCAAGCGGTGGATAGCATCATAGTGAGGTATGTAAATTGTTAGTAAATTTTATTTATTGAAATATTGGATTGAATGTGATAGATTAAGTGAATTTTGAGTGAATTTTTAATTTACTGTTCTGTTATAAATTAATGGTTGTTATAATTAAATTAGAGAATTACATAGAAACTAGTATTTTGCAACTCACCAACACTCCCTCTATCCAAAAAACCCATTACATATTTATACTTTTACAATAGGGCTTAGCCCGTTACAAAACGAGCCAATTGTCTAACTACTTTTAACTAAATACCACCTTTCGTTCGCATTGACCCCTGAAAAATGAACTAAGTTTCTTCCTTTCTTCCACACACATTGTTCCTTAGCCGAATTTTCATGAGGTTTACTCATGCACGATTCCAAAAACCAATCCCAAAATATCCTACTCCAACATGCCCCCAACACTCACTTGTTTCTCATCCCTAGCCACTCAGTTTTGTCATTTCACTTCCTTTAGTGTCGCAATGAGCTTCTCAAAATTCTCCCTAGAAGTTGTGACCTTTTCCCTTGCTTCTACTTCCCACGCCGATATCTCTTCTACAACCTATGCAATGATGAGAGTATGAAACTTCTCTTCTCTCTCTCGTACGACTTACTTCACCTTTCCTTGTACTGTTGATATTTTGTTTGTTACATTGAATACTTCTTCGTGTAGTTTCTCTAAATTATGCACCAACATCTATTGCTCAACCCTAATTTTATTTATCTCTTGGTTTACCTTCTTGTTCTCCACTAAGGCAACCATATTTTCCTTTGTTGGTAGAGTATTCATTGTGTCTTTAATCTTCTACACCTACTCTTGTGCATTATGTAGCTTCTGATCTAATACTTTTAGTTATGTGTTCTACAATAGCACAATCCATACTTTTGTGCTTCCTTCATATAACTTCACAGATTCTTTATCCATTCTCTTTATGCTTTCTACTATCATCACATTTGTCTTCTCTCTCTATCTATTTCTTATGATGGAATTCTCGGTGTCCGACGTGATTCCAAATCAATAATATTCACATGGAAGGCCTATATGAATTCACTAATATTCATGACTTGTTCTTATAAAATGGCATCTACCTCCATAGACACTTATGGAATATTACTATATACCTCTTGTACCTCCTATTTCAATATTTTTGTCCTCTATGTAGCCTCATCCCTCTCCAACATAATTTTATCATATTTTTCATGTAGCACATCATTATTTGCAACTACCTTTGTAAAAGCCATCAATGTTGACACTTCACACAATTGAATTTCCTGTGTGACTCTTGTCTACAAACTATGTAGTACTTCTATGGGAAAATGAGACAACACCAAGTCGATATGACTAAATGATTTTGTATGCTCCTGCAACTCTATTGTAGGGAACTCTAAAGATCTTGTTGTTATCTTCATCACTCGTTTCTCTCATGATGTTTCATATTGGTGGGATGTCGTCATTTTTTCCTCTGTTATACTCTTCATCTTCTCTTGTTCTCCTATTGTAATTGGTGTTATCCCAATTGTCTCCAAAATCCATCAAAGTGTGGCAATATACACTTTCACATTCAAGTGAATTTCTTATTACTTATGCACCTCTCACCCAAATTCCTCATCATTAACCTCCTTAGCTTGATCCATGATCTTGTCTAAGTCATCCTTCGTTAATGCCTGAATGGTTACTTTCTTTATGATTTTCTGCTTCTTCCATTCTTGTCCTCTTGGTCGCTTAGGGTGTTCTTTCCTTTTGTCGCCAACAGGTGGTGGGACTTTGTACATGTATTATTTTCCATTTCCTTACCCTCCTTGTTCCTCTTCTTCTTGATATTTTTCTAGTTTTGTATACTTCTCTAGTTTTTTCTCCTTCTTTGTTTTTGTCTTTGGGATCTCCACTCTTCATCCCAATCATTTACTATATGTATGATGTCATGCTTCATCACTCTCTAATGCATTGACAAACATTAGTAATTTGGATCCTTCTTCTCATGAATATAGATATGATGCATTACTACATTAAATCACACAATACCTTTATATACTTCAACAATCTATGGTGGAATGTCTGCATTTCCTTAATGCAATGTTGAATAGTCTCTTTTTAAGTATTAAAGTAATATTATTATCCATTTGTTGATCCTTATGCATTCTATGCCATAAAGACATATATATCACTACCAAAAATGAATTATGGATTCCTTCCAAGAACTATGTCTCTTCGAGTTCCCTCCACACAGTTAGTGCTATCAAGATTAATAACCAGTCATAGTGGAACTTTGTTCCTTTCTCCTATGCCTCCCTATAGTCCATCAAAAAATGATTGACTAGAAAGGTCGACCAATTCATCATTAATCCTGCTACACACTTCTCCATTGTTGTCATGGCTCCCGTTGGTACCTGATATTTGTGACAATTTCCCAATAGCTTACATCCCAACACTTGTGTCACAAACCTTATCGTATCATTTTTTATGCTTGCTACATCGATCCCATGTGTTCCTCTATGTGTTTCATACTTATCCTTGATCCTCTATGACAGTTCTTTCTCATTTTCCTTGTCTTTGAATAATGGAAAAGGTTCCTCTCCTTGTGTAAGTAATCTTGTGAGCCATGCAATCAACTATGTATCTATCGACACAACACTGTCTAGCCATAGGAATCTTCCATGGACACAAGTAATAAATAACTTAATGCATGCATTGATTTCCATGCTCCTACTAAAATGGGGTATCTCCAATATATTTAGAATCTCTGCACATTGCAACCATGTCTCCCATTCCTTTGAATTGAGTGTCATTACCAGTGATTTGAGTCTCGCATTACTGTGTGCAAATAGTTTTGGAGCTCTAGATATGGAAAATTATTTGCATGTGATAGGTCATGGTATCAGTATCTCAATATCTCTATTGATCCTAGTACGTTTCCCTCAACAGTGACCCCAAGGAGAATCATTGGTGTAACCATTACATCCTTGGATTCCTTATGTAGTCTAACCTACTTCACTATGGGTTTTCTCAGTGACATGTACGGTCGAGGAAATTTTATTGGTTTCTCTGCACTCAGGGCTTCATCTTAAAATGGTGTTATGGATAGATTACTATGTTGTTTCTTCATCCCCAATGTAGATTCTACTCCCTTATGTGGTGCCATAACTCTCTGTGGTTTGACTCTATTTTGTAAACGCTCTCGACTCTTAAGTGGTTATTTGGCTCTCCTCTATGTTCTCTTCAACTGTCAAGAAGAAATAACCTTTACTTGTCATCCCTTTATCTAATTTTATATCTCGTTGCCAATTGTTATCTTCTTCTTCACTCCCAAACCTGTTGTCTAATCCAACTGTGCTCACATTCAATTATTTCCATACTCTACAATAAATTCATATTATTTTGAGGATTATGGTCTAGATCTTGCTAGACTATCATGATCTTGTCGCCACTTTCCTTTTATGACTACGCATCTCCACTACTTCACCATTATGATGTCTCTTTAATGCTTGTTCTGTCATGTGTGTTATTTAATACTCTTCTCATTCTCTATGTCAATCTTTGTCTCACTTCAATCCTCCTCCCTGCATGCAATCTCTACAACATTTTTTGGTTTTATCTCCTTACTAGTTTAACCTTATGTATAACTTAAACTTTCAAATTCTTTTGTTGTTTTCTTATTTTCTTTTTCTCTCTATAATACATTATAATAAAGGTACTATGGTACACATACTCCATGCCTAGACTAGTGCATGGAATCATGGCTATCCCTATACAGTTTCAACCGACTTTTGTTAACCAATCCTTCCACAACTTCTTCATTCAGTTTTTCCAATTTAACAACACATGCATATGTCACAAACCTGATCACATATGGAGCTAGGCAATGCATATGAAACTTTATAGGGTGTTGCAAACACTTCTTGTCATAAATAAAAAAATAAGTCTCTTGTCTGGAAATTCTTTTGTTTAATATTTCAGTCATGCTAGGATTCTCACACACTTTCTGAACTTGCTAATGAAATCCTGTGAAAAAATGGTCTTATTCCAATTCTACTATCTCTCATAGTCTCTTCTCCATTGCACTAGAATATGTAAGATCTATCAACACAACATTACATAGACTCGACACAATGAATTCCATAGGCACAAATGTTCCCTTTCCATACACTAATATGAATGGTGTTTGTCCTATCATCTTTTTAATTATAGTCCTATACTCCCATAACACTACTAGAATCCTCAAGTCCCATTTGTATCGGCTTACATTACATTTCGTCCCCCCAAAAAATTGGCTTAGTCACCAAATATCTCAATGCAGACTGACATGTATCTAGTATCCTATGTATCTCTACTTTCACCTTTTATTTATATAGCAGGTTCAATCTGTATGGTCTCTGCTTTACTATCTTAGCATATGGGTTCAAGGGTATCGTCATCTCTCCTAACACCCCAACAATCCCTTTCATTTGTAAAAATGTGTTCATAAATAGGTCATGATATTCACATAGTAAATCAACTATATTCTCAACAATTTCATCATTCCAATAGTCTCCTTTGTTCACAACTTTGGGCTTAGATTTTGTACCAATATTTACTTTACACGTTCTCATTGTTTTTGCATACACAACATATTCAAGTTGTGTTCCTTATACTATGCACTCTCCTTATGTTTCTGGTATTTTCACATTCCTTGGATCTTCATCGTCCTCTTGGTCTTCTTTAGCAACATTATAGCAGTGACAAACTTATTCAACAGTCACAACAGATCTATGCGTGCTTCATACAAGTACTAGCTCTATTGAGTATTCTGACGTAAAAATATTGTCCTTGATAACCTACAAAGTTGTGTCTATTGAAGGGGTCTCATCTTCAAAGCTAAAATTTACCTTGAAATTTTGATTTAATCTTCCCAATCTATTGTTTCTCTGTGCACTTCTAGTTCCAAGTACCAATTCTTCGGGATTGTTTCCAAGTTGTGTATGAACAAATGTCTCCATTATTTCCTAGGTACTTTACTCCATGTCATAATGCATTGTGTAACATGCTCCATCGAATAACTCAATCGTGTATAATTCTTCATAGTATCTTCATTCATTGTCCTAAACCTGACTTGTAATATCCTTCTGCACTGATGCCAATCTCTTATTCCATCCTTATGTGCAAGCCACAATATTTTTGGAGTCTCTTTTAGCATGCCATGTAAATCTAGTAATCTTTGTTGATATGATATTTTCAATTCAAATTTTATTATAAAATAAGTTGCATCAGTTAGTTCGTTGTACCTCGAAGGATCACATACCTCAATTCCAATCCATCGCAACGTGAGGGTAATCCAAGAACATTTCCTTGTAGATACTTCATGCAATCACTGCTTCCAATTCTCTAAAGATTCTTTTGAATCTGGTACATGTGAACTAATACTTCTCCATATAAGTATACCATCAGCTGTAGGATTCACATAACCATCCATCTATGTAGTCATATTATACAGGTTATCAATCTCTTTTCCCTTTACTAGTTCTACATATATTTTTCCTTCAATAGGATCTAATGGTGTAGTAACCTTCAATTATTCTATTTCAAATATCATATGTCTCTTATTCATATCAATTATAGTTTGGTTATCAAAGTCCCAATCAAGTCCAAGTAGTGTTGGGTAAGGGGTTCTACCATCCACTATCTCAATCACTTAAAAGTCATCCAAGTTGTGCACTCCATCAATATTAACACTTATCCATGTCAGACTTCCAATTGAAACAATATTATGTTGATTTCCTAACCACAAATGAATGGGATACTAGATCAACTTTGGCTTACCCATCATTTTCCAGGTTTACTTCAGAATGACAATCACATCAGAACCTAGATCCAAAATAATATTGTACATGTCGCAGTATCCTATCTGTGCATTGATTCAAAACTCCCTATTCATTCTCTTTTTGTGGTGCACCTAGTTTACTACTTGGCGTGTGAAAGGTATCTCTTTCTCTTGGGTGAAACAATCGATCATTCCACATAGCATATTCAAACTAGACTCATTCTTCATTAGCTCTAAACAACTTTTTAGAAAAAATTTCAAAGTGCTTACCTTGTAAACTTGCCTTTCTGAATGGTGATATATTGGTGTCATATCGTACATAGAAAACCTGTCATACAAAGGTGGCACAATCAAAGTCCATGCTATCAATTCTTATCCTATCACTTCCTTCCTTGCTTGTGTATATGTCTCTTTCTCCTTTCTTGGTCAAATAACAAAAGAGGTTTTCTTTCTTTTTTGACCCCATGGTGGATCTTGTTTCCTTGATCCATCACATCATCTTTGGTACTTATTCCTCCAAACGTAACCACTATTATATTGGGTTGTTCATTTCCTTCCTCTACAACCATTATTTGTACATTTGGGTTCCTCTTTTCTTTCCACTTTGCAATCAAATATGGGAAATCCACTATTGCATGGTCTATATGTTTAGAATATGTGCACGTCATGTAAGGATTCATGCAGTCTTGTGCCAAATTTCTAGGATGATTACAGTTATAACATACAATTGTTTCTCTTCCTCTGTCCAATCCTCCTCTTCCACAACCTATGAACACTCTGTTAGCTCTCCAAGAAACTCTTTAGGGTTGTAGGCTAAAGATGCTTGGTAACTTAAGAATATGATAATTAGGTATGCTTTAAAAAATCGGTCCTATGTGACTTAGGATTAGATCACTTTGAGCTCACATCATAATATTAGAGAAATTTGCTAAAATATGAAAAGCATTAGAAGTTAGGGTTTACAGTAAATACTGACAAAGTTTTGGAATGCAGGTTAGAGCAATCAATGGAAGCTTGGCCTACAGAGATTTGGAGACAAACACTGGCCAAACATATTTAGAAATGGGCATATTGAATGAAACTTGAGGAGATACTCCAAAAAATACCAACGCATTTTTTATCGCTAACATTTGGATCCAAATGGGATGGAGACCTCCCTACGAGGTTTCCAAGAACCTAGTAGTTCCAGCCACCTTTAGCATTAGGCATGGAGTCATGTGGCCTTTACCATTGGGCATGGGGTCATCTGGCCTGTGCAACTGTTCCTCAGCAAACCTGTAGCCTGCATGTAGCTTGCCTTCTTATTTATGAACTCAACAACTGAAAAAAATCTAGTTGCGCGTATGGCGAGCTTATTCTTCTGCCTACTCCTACACTAATCAGTAGAGGCAGATTGATCAAGTAAAACTAAATTTCCAATGTAGCCAAGAAAGTAATGGACTTACTGATATCATGTTTGATCTTTTCCCAAAAGGTAAAAGAAACCATAGATTGTGGCAATGCAATTTGAAAAAATGACAAGACCAACCTTCATCCGACAGAAATATTTTTGGATTTTTGTTGCTCATAGACTCCAAATAGTTAGCAAAAGGGTCATCAAATTCACAAAGAAATACCTCTTTGGACTGTTGATCCAACTACAAATTGAAAAGATGTTGAAGTCTTCCTTTACTAATCTCATTGTTGAATGCAGGTTGCTCGAGATCTGTTGGAGAAACATATAGGATGGACTGTTGATACAGACTTTTCATCTCCTCACCTTCTTCATATCTGCTGTAATCTACCTTTATCTTCAAGTCTGGAAAATGTGGGTTGTCCTCAACATATACTGCAGATGCAATACTTTCACTTACTGATTGGTCAATCTACTCATCACCTTTCAAGTCTTCTTGTATACTATAAATTCCCTGTGTCTGCAAATCTAAAAGTTGAGGACTGCTCATAGTATTTTCCACAGATCTGAAATATGTTGATCTATTACTTTCTCCTTCTAACTCGGATTCATTTCTTTTTCTTGTTGATATATCCATTGGTTCCTTGACATCAATACATCCAAAAGAGACATGTTGATTTTGATCAATATTCAAAACAACAGACACATCTGATATGATCTTAGATATGTCACTATTATCCTTCAACACCTCTTGACCTACATGGTAAATGTCTTCTTCAACAATAAAAACTTTATCAAACGAAGAAAACTCTTCACAACATCCTTCAAAAAGATATTCGACTGGAAAATAATCTTTACAAAAGGAATTGAAGGATGAATGGAAATTTATCAAAGAACTAACACTTGCATTTGGAAGAGACCGACACCATTCAAGAGCGATCCCCTCTAATGAATACCTGAAAATCTTAATTTGAACATCCTCATGTACAATTTCAAGTTGATGAATGTAATCATGAAAATCCAACAAATGTTCAGTTGGAACTTCCCATTATTTTCCTCGAAATATAGGAAGGCTGCATTCCCATTCATCTCTGCTAGGTACTGGATGAGGGTAACCAGAAATACTTGAAAAATTGCAAAAAATGTACCTTTGGTTCATGTCATACCAGTGGAGTCACCAACATATTTCTGAACAATGGAGTCACCACTGAATTCATCCTTCATGGAGTCTACAGATAGATTATTACAACCAATGTAATGTCTAATCCTTGTCTATCATCAAGGAGTAGATCTAATGTCGTCTCCTAGGGAAGCTGAGCTTCAATCTCCTCTCCCCGGAAACGACACCAATTTGTTAGCTCTCCAAGAAACTCTTTAGGGTTGTAGGCTAAAGATGCTTGGTAACTTAAGAATATAATAATTAGGTATTCTTTAAAAAATTGGACCTATGTGACTTAGGATTAGATCACTTTGAGCTCACATCATAATATTAGAGAAATTTGCTAAAATATGAAAAGCATTAGAATTTAGGGTTTACAATAAATACTAACAAAGTTTTGGAATGTAGGTTAGAGAAATCAATGTAATCTTGGTCTATAGAGATTTGGAGAAAAACACTGGCCAAACATATTTAGAAATGGGCATATTGAATGAAACTTGAGGAGATACTCCAAAAAAATACCAGCACATTTTTTATCGCTAACACACTCCACTTCCTCCTTGATTATAACCTATTGGAGTATTATATTGTGGAGCTCCTCCTTTAGATTCTTGTCCCTGGAATCTAGATGAATCTATGGTGCGCTCTCTCATCAAATCAAACGAGTGAAAATCCTTCTCTTCATGTCCCACTCACTTACAAAAATTACAAAATAGGTTTCTTTATGTTCTTTGATATTTTTTAATCAATGGAAAAGTAGTAGGGTGGTGACTGTTAGGACCACACAATGTACCTTTTTGTCTATACTTTTTGCCACTATTATACTCTTGATCACCCATATTTAGACTCATACTATCACTTTATCTAATCATCCCAAGGTATACAATGTCCCTTCTCATTACTATAAGTTTAATCTGTTTTGCATAATATTTTACATCACTCTCGTACTTGACCATTGATTAGAAATGCATAAGCGTTCAAAACTGCAGATTAGCATTTGAGGCCTATTGATGAAACACAGAACTGTCCAAGGTCGTTGTTGTTGAAACACAGAGTTGTTGCTGAAACACGGAACTGATGCTAAAACACGAAGCTGCTATACATTCCAAGGTTGCAGATGCTGAAACACGGAGCTGTTACACAATCCAGAGTTGCAGATGCTGAAACACAGAGGAAACCGCCAGGACTGACGATGATGAAACACAAAGGAAGCCATCACAGTCAGTGGTCAACAAAGCTCTAACCGTCGCTCCTACACAAAATTTCCGACACAATCAAAGCACAATTCACGTGGCTGAAACAACCCACGAATTGCGATGCTGAAACAACATCAGCAGCAACGAGAAGAAGTTGTTACACCAGCCGTAACAACAATACCTCATTCAACTCCTGTAATAACATTCTGTTGCGTGAGACTAGGACATCCTATGCTAGTTTATAAAGTAGATCCGTCTAAGGATAGGACTCAGATATGAATTGTAATTTATTGTATTGAAGGGATTTCCTCTTTAAATAAGAGGAAATCATCATTCGAAGGAAGCAAGTTTTATGTATTGAAGAAGCTCCAGAGAAGAGGGACGTATTCCATTTCATATTGTAATATGATGTTTTGACAGATGAATAAAAGACTGCTTTGAGTATCCTTCTCTAGCTTCTCGTTTCAGGGGAATCTTGTGAGAAGGGAGGTCCCACCGTCTTCACAAGATTCACCCATTAGTTTAGAAGTGTGTTAGTACAATTCCTGTTTACTCTTTGATTAAATTTTGTTTGTTGAAACACTGCTTTTAATGAATTCCACTTTGCTGAAACACTACTGAATTTGTCTTAGTTTATCGAATGAAATTTGTAATTCTTTTCATCAACAATATTGAGTGATGATATTTTGAGGCTAGCAAGAGACCGGGTTAAGGGTTCCTGCTCAGACAGGAAGGAATTGGAACATCTTGTCCTCTGTAGATTTCATTTACTTTTGAAATTGTGCTAGCCAGAGACTGGGTTAAGGGTTCCTGCTCAGATAGGAAGGAATCAGAACATCCTGTCCTTTGTAGATTTCATTTACTTCTGCAATTGTGCTAGCCAAAGACTGGGTTAAGGGTTCCTGCTCAGACAGGAAGGAATTAGAACATCCTGTCCTCTGTAGATTTCATTCTGCAAGTGTGCTAGCCAGGGATTGGGTTAAGGGTTCCTACTCAGAAAGGAAGGAATCAAAACACCTTGTCCTATGTAGATTTCATTTAATTCTGCAAGTGTGCTAGCCAGAGATTGGGTTAGGGATTCCTTCTCAGAAAGGAAGGAATCAGAACATCCTGTCCTCTGTAGGTTTCAATTACTTCTGCAAGTGTGCTAGCCAGGGATTGGTTTAAAGGTTCCTGCTCAGAAAGGAAGGAACCAAAACATCCTATTCTCTGTAGATTTCCATTATTTCTACAAGTGTGCTAGCCAGAGACTGGGTTAAGGGTCCCTGCTCAGAAAGGAAGGGACCAGACTATCCCTTTCTCTGTAAACCTCAATTCACAAGTGTGCTAAAAAGAGATAGGGCTTAAGGCTCCTACTTAGAAAGGAAGGAACTAGATAGCCTCGTTCTCTGCTAGATAGAGTTAACTTTCTCTGCATTATTGTTTTCATGAAAGAGTGTTAGTACTGAAGTCTTTGTTTGAGAGTAAGGGTCATGTTCTCTGGTTGCATAATAGTTGTTCTTTCCCATTGCAAGTGTTATTTTAATGTAATCCAGGATTCTTAGATTAATCTTTAAGACCTGCAATAGGGAAGTTGCTTTCCTGTGATTTAATTCATAACTTCAGTTTATTCAAGCAAGTGTGATTAGTATAAGTTTCCTTACTACAACACTAAGTTGCTTTTGGAATTGAGCATATATAGTGCATGGTTATCTTTGAAATAAAAAGACTTCCCTAGGTTGATAATTTATGTATCACTTGATTGTTTTATGTATCACTTGATTGTTTGAATCAATTAAGCAATTATAGTGACCAACATTTTGGCGTCATTGCCGGGGAAGATAGCTATAGATTTCAAAAGCACTTGTGATTTATTTTCTTTAGATAAAAATAATGCATGAAAGACCCCAAAGACACTAACCCTACAGGTGGCAAGGGAAAAGGAAAAGGAGGAAGAAATACTTTCATTGATGAGATTTTATCCAAGTCTGAATCTGTTGCTCAACGACCAAACCTTCAAAAACAGAACTCCCAGCCTTCATTTCGAGCATTTTTTGGAACAGGAAAAGAAGTTTGGAGTCCAGAGACAGTCCAGAAGCCAGTAGGAGACATTGAGGATAGAGCAAGTGCAACAGGAGAGCAGATAGAGGAAAACATGGATGAGTACAATGAATAATTGCATCACGAAGAACAGGCAGGTCCTGAAGGCGAGGTAAAAGATGAAAACTCTTTCTCTACACTAGGATTCCCTATTGGCGATCTCCCTAGAGGGGCAGCCCCCATGAAAAACATTCCACTCTTAGCATTACTTAATTTTCATGGTTTATCTTTAGAGGATCCTGATGAATTTCTGTTTGAGTTTGATATATTATGTAGAAGCTATGATTACGTTTCTAATGCTCAAAAACTGAAGTTATTTCCAGCAACACTAAAAGGGAATGCACTAAGATGGTTTATGAGTCTTGGAGGCCATGTA
>CBVK0100848519.1:0-18893 GCA_900067695.1 Picea abies | reverse complement strand
ATCAGGTTCAATGACAATTTCAAACGGTTATGAAACTAAGCAGATTACCATGTATCCTCATGCTACACCCCTGGTTAATAATGATAATTCTGTATGGGTAGATTTTGAGGATCAACCTACTCAACCCCTTTTGACTATCGGACAAGCTTTAAGCCTGAAAGACTCTACAGAGGATGAAATTATCAATAATTTTATTTGCGAGCCCTCCTATGTGACTCCAGAAACTCATAATCAACTAACTACACTGTTGGAGTCTGATAATCAAGAAAACCTCAATTCAGGAAGCCCACCTCAAACACCTAACACCATCTCCTCCAAAAGCACACCAGTGGAAATTGAACCTGGCAAAACATTGAATATAAACCCTAATTTGACAGATGCTGAAACACAACAGTTAATGAAGTTACTTCGGGAAAATAAAGAAGAATTCGCATGGGATTACACAAACATGAAAGGAATCTCTCCTGAATTATGTACTCATCGAATATATATTAAGGAAGATTGTCGGCCAATCTGCCAACCTCAGTGACGAATGAATCCAAATTTAAGAGAAATCCTCAAGGAAGAACTTCAAAAATTGCTCAATGCAGGGTTTATCTATCCTATATCAGATAGTGAATGGGTGTCCCCGTTGGTAATAGTTCTGAAGAAAAATGGGAAATGCAGAGTATGTGTGGATTACAGGGCCTTAAATAAAGCCACTCAGAAAGATCACTTTCCATTACCATTCATTGATCAAGTGTTAGATAATTTGTCAGGGAAGAAATTTTTCTCATTTTTAGATGGTTTCAATGGGTATAACCAGATCAAAATTGCACCTCAAGATCAAGATAAAACCACCTTCACCAGCCCTTGGGGAACCTTTTCTTATAGGGTCCTTCCATTTGGACTATGTAATGCACCAGCAACCTTCCAAAGGGTAGTTTTAGGAATTTTTTCTGATATGCTTAATGACTCTATGGAAATTTTTATGGATGAATTTACTCCTTATGGTGTTTCTTTTTAGGAAGCACTGGAAAACCTTGAGAAGGTACTTAAATGATGCATACAAGCCCAACTCTCCTTAAGTACAGAAAAATGCCATATGATGATGAGTGAAGGAATAATGCTTGGACATTTTATCTCATCTCAAGGAATTCAGGTAGACCCATCCAAAATACAAGTCATTAAGGATCTTCCTACTCCCAAAACCCAAACAGAGGTAAGAAGCTTTCTAGGACATGCTGGATACTACAGAAGATTTATTAAGAATTTTTCCAAAATAGCTTCTCCCCTATTTGTTTTACTGATGAAAAATGTTGAATTCAAATGGACTAATTTTTGTCAAGAAGCATTTAATACACTTAAACATCAGTTATCTACATCTCCTATCCTTAGAGGACCTGATTGGACACTTCCCTTTCACATATCCTCCGATGCTTCAGATACTTCTATAGGAGCTGTCTTGGGACAGGAAGAAGATCATCTCACTTATGCTATATATTTCATCAGCAAGAATATGACCCCTGCTGAACTCAATTATACAGTCACCGAGAAGGAATTCTTAGCAGTTATCTATGCAATTAATAAATTTAGACATTACATTACTGGCTATTCTACTTTTGTCCATACTGATCACTCAGCTATCAAATACTTAATGAATAAACCTATCACACATGCTAGAGTCACCAGATGGCTGCTATTATTGCAAGAATTTGATATCACAATTGTAGATAGACCAGGAAAAGAGAATGTAGTTGTTGATTTCCTTTCTCGATTGACACTCAATGATGATAACCCAGTGGATGATTCCTTTCCTGATGAATATCTATTTGCAGTTTCTGCTCATTCACCTTGGTATGTAGATATTGCTAACTACTTAGTTGCAGGGAAGTTACCATCACACCTATCTTACCGAGAGAAGAAAAGTATTATTCATCAAAGTGCTCGGTATAGTTGGATAAGTGGGTACCTTTTCCATACAGGAGATGATCAAGAGATTCGAAGGTGTGTTAGAGAAGATGAGGTGTATGATCTATTGAAAGCTTGTCATGATGGCCCTTGTGGAGGGCATTTTGCTGACAAAAGAACAACATATAAAATTCTCAGGATGGGTTACTATTGGCCCTCACTCTTCAAAGATGCAAAGAAATATGTCAAGGCCTGTGATAGCTGCCAAAGAGTAGGCCAACCTAATCATAGAGATGAAATGCCATTAAACCCCCAGGTAGTACTTGAACCTTTTGAAAGATGGGCCTTAGACTTCATAGGACCCATCAACCCTCCATCCAATCAAAAAGTTTATATATTGGTCTGCACAGACTACATGACTAAATGGGTGGAAGCCAAGGCACTCCACAGAGTAACTGAAGAAGCAGTTATAAATTTCTTATTTAAAGACATCTTCACCAGATTTGGAATGCCAAGAGAATTAGTTACAAATGGAGGACCTCCTTTCTCTTCTCATGGGTTCAAAGCCACCCTTCAGAAATATCATATTCAGCAGAGAATGACTATAGCATACCACCCCCAAGCCAATGGACAGGTGGAAAGCACAAACAAAGTAATAGAATCCATTCTCACAAAAACAGTGAAGGAAAGTAGAAAGGATTGGTCCTACAGGCTCCTTGAAGCACTATGGGCCTACAGAACTACCTGGAGAAATACTACAGGATTTTCTCCCTATGAATTAGTCTATGGAAAGAGTGTTGTCTTTCCTGTGGAATTTGAGATAAAAACCTTAAGGACTGCTTTAGCTGTCAACCTTGATCTAACTGATGCACAGACATTCAGGTTGCAGCAGCTTAATGAACTAGAGGAGAAAAGACTAGATGACATTCAGCAAACAACCATAATTCAACAGCAAAGATCACAATGGCATGACAAAAATATCAAGAATAAGCAGTTCCAAAAAGGTAATTGGGCTCTACTATATGATTCCTGGTTCAAAGAATTTCAAGGGAAACTGCGTACAAGATGGTTGGGACCTTACAAAGTAGACATAGTTTTCCCCAATGGAACAGTAAGGCTCCTCACAATCGATGACTCCAGAACTCCATTACTTGTAAATGGTCATCGACTCCGTCTGTACCAGTGACCTATCTCTAAACAAGATTTTAAGGCCACATGCATGGCAGACGCTCATTTTCTCTTCGTTGAGGGGGTTTCTACCCCTAATAGCAATTAATTCTTTTAAGATTGATTTTCTTTAGTATTAGATTAGATTAGATTTTGTTTTTTTAATAATCCATGTCAAGAAATACCATGCTACAGCCGTTTTTGCAGATTCCCGATCGAAGCACAGCCACCAGAAGAGGACGATTCCACTTCAGAGAGACGAGCTTTCACAATGCTGAAACACTGCTATACAGCACTGTTGACCTTCACGCTGCTGAAACACCACTGTTCAACACTCTTGACTTCCTTCTGTTGCCAAATCACCACTGAAAGAAAACCGCCCCTCCCTCCATTACTGAAACACCAAACTCACACCTTTTTCCCCCACCTCGGCTCGACAACCCTCTTACCACCCCCTCATCATCCTTCATCGATGAAACAACTCCGTCCAGCAATTGTTTCGCCTTTCCCATGCTGAAACACCACTGTTCAGCACCTTTTCTTTCCACTACCAAATCACTATAGTCCACCATTTCCTCACCATCCATCATTGACGAAACAAATCCATCCAGCAATTGTTTCGCCTTCTCTTTTTCCGTTGTTGAAACACCATTGTCAGCAACCCTTCATCATTTTCTTCCGATGTTGAAACACCACCAATCAGCACTTTCGATTTTTTTCACGATGCTGAAACACCACTGTTCAGCACGTTTGATTTTTTTCATGATGCTGAAACACCACTGTTCAACACGTTCGACTTTCCTGATGCTGAAACACCACTATTCAGCACTTATTCATTCTTCTCACTCCCCAAACACTCTAGTCCACCATTTCCTTACCATTTTCATCGATGAAACAACTCTGTCCAGCAATTGTTTCACCTTTTTCCTTTTTGTTGCTGAAACACCATTACCAGCAACTTTTCATTTTTTTCCCGTTGCTGAAACACCGTTGCCAGCAACCGTTCATCATTTTTCCTGATGCTGAAACACCACTGTTCAGCACTTTTGATTTCTTCTGATGCTGAAACACCACCGTTCAGCACTTTTGACTTTCTTCACATGTTGAAACACCATTTCTTAGCAGTTCTTCATCTACAGCACTTGTTTCGTCTTTCTCTGTTGCCGAAACACCAGTCTTCCACCATCGTCCGTCAGCAAGCTTTTACGCCTTCAGATTATAGTTCGACCGCCTAGACAGCAAATCCTCGACACAATTCAAACGTCACCGCCACAATAGGACTACCACTGACAGGCATGACATGTTTTTTGCAGAACGAATCAAACGGTAAGATGAAGTATGTAAACTTTATGTAATTCAGTTAGGCTATAGTTAATGAGAAAGGTTCTACGTCATTATGACCATTCAAGTGCAATTAGTACTAACTGCACTTAACGGGAGGGGAAGTACACATCAAATCCATACCATCATTACACCCTATTTCACCACCGTCATTCCTAATTCACCACCCTTCCCCGCATTTAACCACTATTCCTACATAAACGTTGCTCAAACTCACTCTGCAGAAGATGATACACACTCTCGATGTTGTATCTTACCAAGCCGGTAGCCATGGGAGGATCTATAGTACGAAATTATCCCGCCACCACGGCGTTGCTGGAACACTACCCAGCAGCGTATGAAATCTTCCAGCAGGCAGGGCGGCTCAATTATTTCCGCAGACTTCAAGGATATAACGAACAACAAGTCCTACAGTTCGCCCGAAATCTTCAGGAGGACCATTCTGTCGTCGACGGGGTGCGAATATCAGTAACAGAGGAAGACATAGTAGAGGTCTCAGGCCTCCCCATGAACGGCACTCATATGTTCAGCAGAAAACATATCATTGGGACTGTGCAACAGAACTTCTTCCTGCCCGAGGAACGCATTGAACTGAAAGGAAGGGGTGTTCATCTCAGTTCATTACCACCACCATGGCCGGAAGTCGCAAGATTTATCAAGCATTACCTGACCTGCGAAGGTCGATATCAGGTAGTGTATCAGCACAACTTTCTCCTACTTTCACATTTAAGGCATAACAGACAGGTCAATATTCCCTATTATTTGCTGCGCTGTTTGAAGAATATGGCACATTACTATAGAAAGGCCAAAGATCCAACCCTGTCACTTACCCACCACCGTCTCATTCAATTACTCATCCACAGGGGTTTTTCCCAACAGAACCGTCCATTAAACAATCCACCCATAAACCCTGAACCAGCTGCCGAAGTCCCTGAAATTCCTGAGGAGCAACAACCGCAAAACCCCCCAGACTTCCCCGAAATACCCAATATCCCGCCCACGGAACCAACCAGTTCAGTCAATTTCCCTACCCCATTAAAACCACCACATACCCTACCAGAGTCATCCACTCCCGCCCTTCAAATTCTCAGTGATGAATCTGAACCAAAAACTGTCGCCTGCCCTATCAATCAGGAAAGACCTCCATGAAAACGCAAACAGATTGCCCCCTTTCCACCCTTCTTGCTCAAAAAGTGAACAAGAGCCTCAATGAGGCCACCCTTTATGACCGCTACCCTAGATACCCCACCAATTCGACTAACACCCCGTCCATCTCCAACCTTTCCAATCCCGGGATCTTTGCCTATTCCAACCTCAGTGGCTGAAACACAAGAACCAGCCACTGATCTTGAGTTACAGGAACTAGAAGCCCAGACATCATTTGTTTTAAATGAAGTAGCTGAAACACAACCAGCTACCCATCCAGTGGCTGAAACACAAGAACCAGCCACTGATATTGAAATTGAATTACAGGAATCGGAGACTCTGAATGCTGCAACACCACTCTCCTCAAGCAAAGTAGCTGAAAAACCAGCTACCCATTCAGTGGCTGAAACACAAGAACCAGCCACTGACATTGACATTGAGATTCAGGAATCAGAGGTCGAGGGAGCTGAAACACTACTCTCCTTACACCAAGAGGCTGAAACACAAGCATCAGCTGCCATTCCTATAGCTGCTCCACAAGAACCAGCTCATGAGGCTATGACTGCCACACAAGAACCAGTCACCTCTCAATCCAAACAAACAATGGCTGATGTCTTGGAAGAAAACAAATTTTTAAAGTCTCAATTGGAAGCATATCAGCAAGAATTAGCCAGGGCAAGGGAAGCATATGAAAAAGAACTAAATTTGTACACCTTAGCCCATATAGCAACCTTGTCAGAAAAAACTACAGAAAGCGTGTGCAAGGAATATATGTGTTGTCAATGTGGAGATATTTACCATCAGGCAGGCTATAAGGTGATTCAAGTCCCAGTGCCAGGAGCATCCCCTATTCCTTCACCTTTTGTAGCCAAGGAAGAACCTGTTGCAACACAAGAACCAGCATGTCCTACCAAGCTCAAAACTGAACCTGCTACAACACAAGAACCAGCAGGCCCTAGCAAGCTCAAGACTGAACCTGCTGCAACACAAGAACCAGCAGGCCCTTCCAGGCTCAAGACTGAAACCTGCATTGTAGTAAGAGAAGTCCCTACTGTTGTTAACAAGGATGTGCAAACAATGCCCATGGAGGAATTTGCACCTCCCAATCAGATCAATCTCTCCACTTCTAGGGAGAAATCTACCCAAACCATGCCTAATCCCACCACTTCCAACGCTGAAACACAGACTCAGCTATGGGATGAACATGCAGAAATACAAAAATGGAAGGAGTATGCTGAAACACAGGCCAAACATCTGCAAGTGCACAGGCAAACCTGGATAAATCACACTTTCTCAAATTGGGAGGCATCAGAACAGATACGCCAGGAAGCTCGTGACCTCAAGATGAAGAATAAAGACTTGAAAGGAAGATTGGTCCTGATATTTGATCTGGTACAGAAGCTACTCACCACAAGGAAACCATCTTGTAGCTACTCCTTATTTCTTATGGAGAGACTCACATGGTTTCAGATTAAATCAATTATAGAAGGTAAACCTCATGGGGTAATACAACCAACAGATTTTGTCAAGAATTTTGTAGCAGCCTCTATTAGGGACCAGCACCTCTTATGTGAGGCATACTTCCATAATGAGGCCATTCCCGAAAACAGGCTGCTAAACATAAATCCCCTTGTTGGGGATGTTCAAATCCAAGCATTTACTTCCTTTCTTTATAATCAGATTTTGTGGAAGAATGACTTTTTGGCTGCTAAGCACAATGAAGATAATCACCTCCTCTGGATTAGACTAGAACCATAGAGGGCAGCCACTTTTATTTCAGAATATTATGAGGTCTTAAAACAACCAGGGGTGACTGAGCATGTTCAACAGCTATAGTCAGAAGTGCTCCAAGATTGTCAGCACAGCATTAGTTCCATAGAGATTCTTGCCCTCCAGGCCAATAACCTTTTTTGGCAGCAATCCACAGAGAAGAGACAACAGCACAATCCTTTTGGTCCTGCCAACCTAGAAGTAGCAATTTCCCAGGTACCCAGCTACATCCAGTGCGTTAGACATTGTGCTGAAAACTGGATAGGGTACAGGTTTTACTTTCCCATCCTCTGGTTGCCAATAGAAAGATATCAAGTCAGTTATAAGCTGCCTCAGAAGGAAGAAACAACACCATGGCAAAGATTGCAGCAGGTGCAAGGGTTCAGAATGCCAACAGACAATACCTCCCAGAGTTACAGCTTGAGTAACTTACATAATCAGAGTCGGTATCCAGACTCTGATTCAGAGTGAGTTGCCTGAGGACATGCAACACCTTGAGTTGGGGGGGATGTTAGGACCACACAATGTACCTTTTTGCCTATACTTTTTGCCACTATTATACCCTTGATCACCTGTATTTAGACTCATACTATCACTTCATCTGATCATTCCAAAGCTATACAACGTCCCTTCTCATTACTATACGTTTAATCTGTTTTGCATAATATTTTACATCACTTTTGTACTTAACCATTGATTAGACTGCAGACTAGCATTTGAAGCTTGTTGCTGAAACACAGTCCAGGTCGCAGATGCTGAAACACAGAGCTTCTACACAGTCTGAGGTCGCAGATGCTGAAACACAGAGCTGTTACACAGTCCAGAGTTGTAGATGTTGAAACACAGAGGAAACCGCCAGGACCGACGATGCTAAAACACAAGGAAGCCATTACAGTTAGCGGTCAACAAGCTATAATCGTTGCTCCTACACAAGAATGCCGAAGTCAGAGCACAATTCACGTGGTTGAAACAGCCCGCGAATTGCGATGCTGAGAAACCATCAGCAACAATGAGAAGAAGCTGTTACACCAGTCGTAACAACAATACCTCATTCAGCTCCTGTAATAGCATTCTGTTGCGTGAGACTAGGACACCCTATGCTGGTTTAGAAAGTAGATCCGACTAAGGATCGGACTTAGATATGCATTGTAATTATTGTATCGAAGGGATTCCCTCTTTAAATAAGAGGAAATCACCATTCGAAGGATCCAAGTTTTATGTATTGAAGCAACTCCAGAGAAGCGGGACGTATTCTATTTTCCAATTTGTAATGTGATATTTCGACAGATGAATATAATACTACTTTGAGTATCCTTCTCTAGATTTTCCGTTCTAGGGGAATCTTGTGAGAAGGGAGGGCCCACCTTCTTCACAAGATTCACCCATTAGTTTAGAAGTGTGTTAATACAGTTTCTGTTATGCTTTGATTTAACTGTCATTTGCTGAAACACTGTTTTTAATGGATTCCACTTTGATGAAACACTATTGACTCTGTCTTAGTTTATTGAATGAAATTTGTAATTCTTTTCATTAGCAATCTTGTGTGATGATTTTATGAGGCTAGCCAGAAACAGGGTTAAAGGTTCCTGCTCAGACAGGAAGGAATCAGAACATCCTGTCCTCTGTAGATTTCACTTAATTATGCAAGTGTGTTAGCCAGAGATTTGGTTAAGGGTGCTTGCTCAGACAGGAAGGAATAAAAACACCTTGTCTTCTGTAGATTTCATTCACTTCTTCCAGCGTGCTAGCCAGAGATTTGGTTAAGGGTTCCTGCTTAGACAGGAAGGAATCAAAACACCTTGTCTTCTGTAAGATTTCATTTACTTCTGCAATGTGCTAGCCAGAGATTTGGTTAAGGGTTCCTGCTCAGACAGGAAGGAATCAAAACACCTTGTCTTCTGTAGATTTCACTTAATTCTGCAAGTGTGTTAGCCAGAGATTTGGTTAAGGGTTCCTGCTCAGACAGGAAGGAATCAAAACACCTTGTCTTCTGTAGACTTCCATTATTTCTGCAATTGTGCTAGCCAGAAACTGGGTTAAGGATCCCTGCTCAGAAAGGAAGGGATCAGACTGCCCTGTTCTCTGTAAACCTCAACTTCACAAGTGTGCTAAACAGAGAAAGGGCTTAAGGCTCCTGCTTAGAAAGGAAGGAACTAGGTAGCCTTGTTCTCTGTTAGATAGAGTTAATTGTTTTCTGCATTACTGTTTTCATGAAAGAGTGTTAGTACTGAAGTCTCTGTTTGAGAGTAAGGGTCCTATTCTCTGATTGCAGAATAGTTGTTCTTTCCCATTGCAAGTGTTATTTTAATGTAATCCAGGATTCTTAGATTAATATTTAAAATATCTGCAATAGGGAAGATACTTTCCTGTGATTTAATTCAGAACTTCAGTTTATTCAAGCAACTGTGGTTAGTATAAGTTTCTTTACTACAACATTAAGTTGCTTTTGAAATTGAGCATATATAGTGTGTGGTTATCTTTGAAATAAAAGACTTCCCTGGGTTGATAATTTATGTATCACTTGATTGTTTGAATCAATTAAGCAATTATAGTGACCAACAAAAGTCTGGTTAAATTTGTAGAAAGAGCGTCTTACAGGGCCCCATTGAAAGATTTGTCCACTTCTCTATGGGCCTTACACTATCACCAATATTGTGGGTGACAATGCTTTTGAGCTTGACACTCCCCCCTTCCTTGGCTTGCACCCAGTGTTCAATGTGGACCTCATCCGACCATATTTACCACCATTATTAGACACCTCGAAGATCAAAGAACAGTTGACACCAACAAAGTTTAACCCTAACTACATGGAACAAACATCCACTAATCAAATAGTAGACACACAGGTCAAGGGCACTCGCCAGCAAAGGATCCAGCTTTATCGGGTTGTCAAGGCAGGGAAACTCCTGCACCAAGGAAAGTGGCTCACCCAGGGCCAAATTCAATAGAAATTTCATCACCTGATGAAGGAGTCAACGCAATTGAGACCATTTCTTCCTAAGGGGGGAGGACTGATCCAGGTGTATATTGGTGGCCACCCACCTATTCAACCTGGCTCCTCTTGACAATTTTTAGTTCAACACGTTTCTCTATAATGATGAAATTTCTTTGTAATCGTAGATTATGCACTTATGGGGCTATCATGAATCCCTACACAACATCCAAGTGGATATTGGTGGCCGCCCACCTATTCCAACTGGCTCTTTTTGGAATTTTTCATGTCAGTACATCTTTTTGTACTTTCAGGGCCGTTTTGGGGCCGTAAACAGTGTTTTTTGTCTTTCCATGGTCAAATTGTAGATTAACTTGGATTTAGATAGTATAATGTCTATTTCTCGAAAATACCTTTCCAACGAGCTATCACACACCTAAAACGAAGGTCGTATGCAAAAGTTACAACCCTGGGAAGTTGAGGTACTAACTTACCCATCAGGGCCCACATAACTTTTGGCATTTCATATCCTAGGGTTAGGTTTTTGAATGTCTATGGTTTTGGAATTCATGAGTAATGTTAAAAATTCCTCTAGAGCCTCATTTTAATCATTCTTCTCAGAAGAATGCACGTAGCAACCACATCTCTTTTTAGAGATAGCTACTACCATTCAAGCAAGTTGTTTTCAATTCTGCAGTTTTAAAGTTTCAACATGTTTTCTTTATTCAATAGAATTTATTGTTCACTGGATATCTATTTTTGTTCTCTGTGTCTCTGTGTTATTGTATTCATTCTGTTATTTATTTTTTTCCGCTCATAAATCTAGATCAAAGGCAGATTCAATTACAAAGAAAACTCAACTCAACAAACCCTATCTCATACTAGACTTCTAGAAATCAATTGACATAGAAATTACAATAATTCATGCTTAGGTAACCCACTCCCTTGGTAAAATTAAATACCTCTAGGTATAATCAAAGGTGCTCGGTTTTGGAGGCATAATGCTCCTGGATCATATCACATTCTTGGAAATTGTTTTAATCCATACAAGGACTTCTTTAACTTGCAAACTAGCTCCTTCTTTCCCTTCATTGCAAAACCTTCTAGTTGTTTCTTGTTGTTGTCACAGGGGTAGACCTAGGGTTCAACTCTAACAATGCACCAACAAACCCTAACTACTAGCCCTTTCAGCAACACCTGCGAAGAAAATGCAGTCTCACTCGAAGTAGCAATAGGGGGTTGCAGGACACAGTTGTCTACAACTAGAGGAAATGCAAAATGATTCCAAAACACAACGCAAAACAATCTAGATATTCTTTACCACTATTATGCTCACTTTGCGAGGCTAGCTATATCTCTTATCTTTAACACAACAATGCAATAATAGTGTATCAGATGGAAAATAACACAACATCAACCATAAATAACAACAAGATATACGCGGTTCACCCTCTCCCTAGGGCTACATCCACAAAACTATGTTTCTAGATATATTAGATGAAAACATACAGTTCTATCTATGCACTTAGCTACATATCTTTCTCTCTTCCTCTCTTTCTCCCCTCGCTGCACACCCAGCTACAAGGTTTGATCTTCGCACCCAGCTGAAGATCTTACAATACATAATGCTTTACAACCACAATACTTCTATATCAACTTCGCTCTCCTTAACAATAGTAGTAACCAAAATACCAAAGACCAACCCTCTCGACTCTTCTAGACCTTTATTTATACATTAAATGGCACTCAGAAAACCTTATACCGAAGCTTAGGTGTCAAAACCCTAGATCCACTTGACTCGTGTTTTAAGGGCTCCGCCAGCCTATTCCTCCTTCTTTTCCACGAGGTGCTCCAAAGTATCCGTTGGTGTCTTCTTCTGCTTGTTGAGTTGTTTGTGATTTATCTTCTTCGATGATTTTTCTTCCTTGATCTTCTCTTCCAACAGCTAGCTTTTCCTTTACTTCGCTCCTTCTTTTCTGCTTCTTTAACCACTTCGACCCTTCCTCTGTTTGTGTGCTTCCGGCACAATTTGTACTTTGTCTTTCCTCTTCCTTAATATTCTCTTCTTCCTTAATACCTAACCAAGGGCCAATAGGCCCCCAACACTCACATGTGACTCGTCCCAAGTTACTGCAAGGTTGAGCCATCTGCAATACTTAGACTGCAGAATGTGTGGAGAAGTCTATGCTTTCAGCTTTGTCCCTCCCCATGTTGTGCAGACTGTCTTTTATGTGTCTAGTACCCAATTTCAACTGCACCTGGTACCTAGACCCTTCTTCATTATCTTTTACTGAGAGATGTGAGGCAGCTGGTTGTCACAATACAACTTCAACCAGCTCCTATTTACTAAACCATCATTCCATTCTCCATTAAGTGTCTTCAACTGCGCAACTCCTCCTTCTGTAACATGGGCCACTTCGAATGGTCCGAGCCAATGTGTCATGAATTTCCTTGGATGCTTCATGAACTTGTTGTCATATAACAGTACCAAATCTTCATGTTTGAATTCTTTCCTCTTGATATGTCTATCATGGTAAGCCTTATCTTGCTCTTTTTGTACCTGTTGATGAAATCCCGCAATAAACATGTCTTCCTCCAGTTCCATCAACTACACAAGCATGTCTTGAACAATGCCTGTGTCATCCATACCTGTAAATGTTGCAATTCTTAAACTGGGAACCAAATATTCCATAGGTACTACTGCTTCCAAGCCATATACCAACTTAAATGGGGTCTGCATTGTTAAATTTTTGCAAGTGGTTCTATAGGCCCATAACACTATTGGAATTCTTAAATCCCAATCATCTATGTTAACACTGCAAATCTTGGTCAGCGTTGTTTCCAAGATATTATTGAAAGCTTCGACTGTACCATTCGACTGTGGGTGGTATGGAGTGCTCTTCTGATGGTGAACTTCGAATTCCTTATTCAAGGCCTCAATATTTTTGTTGATGAAGTGTGGGCCTTGATCATTCATGAGGTTCTTCGGGCATCCAAATATAGTTATAATATCCTCAAATATGAACTATGTAGTTGTGGCTGCAGTATATTCCTTAATTGCTCTTACTTTTTCCCATCTGGTCAAATACTATGTATCGAGCTCCTGTGCACCTTCCTGGTGGGTTGATAGGTCCCACAAATTCAATAGCCCATTTCTCAAAGGCATGTAAAGTTAGTTAAGGTGCTAAAGGAATTTTAACCCTTCTAGAAGGCTTCCCTATCCTTTGGCATACATCGCAGGGTTTGTAGTATTCCTTAGTATCCTTATGTAAAGTGGGCCACCAAAGGCCAGCTCTGAGAACCTTCTGCATTATTTCTTTCCCTACATAATGTACTCTTGTGATGCCTTCATGTTCTTCTGCTAAAATCAATGGTGTTTCTGCCTCCATAATGCATCTCCTCAAGATCTCATCTGGTCCCATCTTATATAATTGTCCAGCTATAAGTTGAAAGCCTGAAACATGGACGACCAACTATTTTGTCTGAATAACTGTATATTCATGAGGTGCCATTCTTGTGGATAGGAACTGGACTATCTTGGCGAAGTGATCATCGACTTTCCTGATGGCCAACAACTGTGCATCTGGTAGTGTATCATCCAAACTAGTAGGTTCCTCTCCATGTTCTAACCTGGATAAGTGGTCAGGTCCCTTATTCATTCTCCCTAGCTTGACCACAATATCAAAATCATATTCCTGGAATAATAATAGCCATCTCCATATTCTTCCCCCAAACACTGGCTTGTTGACTAAGTATTTCAATGCAGAATGATCAGTAAACATCTAAAATGTCCTCCCAACAAGTAGTGTCTAAAATTTTGCAGCGTGTATACCATAGCTAAGCCTTCTCTTTCAGTGGTAGTATAATTTGTTTCAGAGGTAGAAATATTCCTGCTTGCAAAGGATATAGGGTGGTCAATATCTCTTGCACCTGGTTGTGCTAACATTGCTCCTAATGCAATGGATGAAGCATCGACATGAACATTGAATTCCTTACTCCAATCTGGGAAAATCAAAATAGGCGCAGTGACCATTTTATGCTTTAGTGTGTCTAATATTTGTTGGCATTCCTATGTCCATTGAAAATTACTATCTTTCTTTAATAACTTCTCCATAGGTGTTGTTATCTGTGCGTAGCACTTAATGAAATTTTTTAGTATCCAGTGTGTCCTAATGTAGTGCGCAGATGTCTAACTGAAGTAGGAAGAGGTAGATCAACAATGATAGTGATCTTGGAAGGATCTACCAGCAACCCCTTCTTACACACGATATTCCCTAGCATCACTCCAAAGGGAGAAAAGAAAATACACTTTTTCAGATTCAAGGAAATCTGACATTGCATGCACTTATCTAGCATTAATCTCAAGCATTCAATATGATCCTTCATTAGTCTAAAAATGGTCCAATCATCAAAGTATGCTTCCAAGAACTTGTGTAAAAACTCCTTGAATGCTTTGACCACCACCCTAGAAAAGATGGTTGGTGCATTCTTTAACCCAAAAGGAATCACAATGTACTGATAAGAGCCCCATTATGTTGCAAATGTGGTCTTATGTCTATCCTCCTTAGCAATTCTGATCTGGTGATAGCCTGAATAACCATTTGTAAATGAATAGACTTCATGTTCTCCGGCATTATCTAGGACCTCATCATTAAAAGGTGTAGGAAATGGATCATGTAAACATGCATCATTCAGTTTCCTTATATCTACACAGATTGTGATTTCTCTTGACTTCTTATCTTGGACTTCCATAGGGCTGATCCATTGAGATTATTCAACTGGTTCTATGATTCCTGCTTCCATCATTCTGTCTAATTCAAACTTAACTTTCTTCTTGTACTTGGGATTCAGTCTTTAGGGTCTCTGCTTGATTGGCCTTGCACCTGGTTTCAAAGGAATCTTCATTTCTCCCATGGGTCCTTTAATGCCCTTCTTGTCTGTGAACTTAGTTTGAAACAAGTCTTGATACTCATGTAGTAGTTCTGTAATCTTATCAATAGTAGCATCATCCCAATAGTCTCCAACATTTTCCAACTTAGGTGCTTGCTCTGTTTCAATATAAAACCTTCTTAATTTTAATAGGTTGTCCAATAAAAGGTAATTCAATCCCTAGCCCTTCTATGAACATAAGTTCATTAACACTTTGGATACTATGCCTATCAACTGGAATCTTCAAGCAGAACTGTGCCTCATCACTACAAACTAGTATGGAATGACCTAGAACTTTATAACTACATTCCTATTTGAAATCCAGTACCCTACGGTAGATCAAGATTTACAAATTGCAAGACAAAAGGTCTTTGAAGATGCACCTAACCTCCCTTTTGCACAAGAAGCAGATGAATGGACTGCACCTCTTCAAAAGTTACAAGGTTTTTATAATATTAATGTTGATGAGGATGATGACCCTAGGGATGTAAACATTGCAGAAGAACTTATCCTGGCAACGGAACCATTTGTTGTCACAGGTGCAAACCCATGGTTCAACTCTAATATCACATCAACAAACCCTAACTACTATCCCTTTTAGCAACACCTGCAAAGAAGATGTAGTCTCACCCGAAGTGGCAATAGGGGGTTGCAGGACACAAGTGTCTACAACCAAAGGAAATGAAAAATGATTCCAAAACACAACGCAAAACAATCTAGATATTCTTTACCACTATTATGCTTACTTCGTGAGGCTAGATATATCTCTTATATTTAACACAACAATGCAATAATAGTATATCATATGGAAAATAACACAACATCGACCATAAAGAACAACAAGATATATGTGGTTCACCCTCTCCCTAGGGCTACGTCCACAGAACTGTATTTCTTGATATATTATATGAAAACATACAGTTCTATATGTGCACTTAGCTGCATATCTTTCTCTCTTTCTCTCTTTATCCCCTCCTCGCACACCCAGCTGCAGGGTTTGATCTTCACGCCCAGCTGAAGATATTACAATACAGAATTTTTTACAACCACAATACTTCTATCTCAACTTCGCTCTCCTTAACAATAGTAGTAACCAAAATAACAAAGACCAACCCTCTTGACTCTTCTAGACCTTTATTTATACATTACATGGCTCTCAAACAACCTTAGACCAAAGCCTAGGTGTCACAACCCTAGATCCACTTGACCTGCATTTTAAGGGCTCCGCCAGCCTATTCCTCCTTCTTTTTCGCGAGGTACTCCAAAGTATCTGTTGGTGTCTTCTTCCTCTTGTTGAGTTGTCCATGATCTATCTTCTTCGATGATTTGTCTTCCTTGATCTTCTCTTCCAATGGCTAGCATTTGCTTTACTTCGCTCCTTCTTTTTTGCTTCTTTAACCACTCTACCCTTCCTTGATTTGTGTGCTTTCCGTGAAGTTCGTACTTCGTCTTTCCTCTTCCTTAATCTTCGCTTTCTTCCTTAATACCTAACCAAGGGCCAATACCTATATAATTTTTCTTCAAGATCCCCATGTAGGAATGTTGTCTTTAGATACACCTTCTCTACTTCAAGATAAAAAGAAGAAAATTAGAAAAAATATCTAATAGAAGTTAATTTAGCAACTTGAGAAAAATCTCACCAAAATCAATTTTCTCCACCTAGGAATATCCCTTTGCTACTAGGTGAGCTTTGTACTTCTCTAGCTTAACTTAAGCATTCAACTTATTTTTAAACACCCATTTGAAACCAATAGGTTTTCTTCTAGTCTATCAGTCATCTAGATGCCAAGCCTCATTTTTATTCAATGCATCCATTTCTTCAACCATGGCCTTCTTCCAAACTTTATTATCCTTTGAATCCATTGCCTCCCTAATAGTTCCACAATAGTTATAGGGTAATCATTAGTAATAGATATAACAAAACTATAATGGAAATTAGGTGGGTATACCTTGTTGGTTGACTTCTTTCTCAAACCAATCTCCTCAAGATTGGAGTCTAAGGTTCTTCCTCTTTTGATTCATCTTTCTATGTTGAGTCAGATTCCTTACCCTCCAACTCAAACTCTATTGTCTTATGTTCTTGAATTCCTATTTAGGAACAACCTCTCTAAATACTACATCCTGAATGCAAATAATCTTATTTATTGCTAGGCTTTGAAGTTTATAACCTTTTATACAACTTTAACCAATACAAATACATTTTCCAGTTTTATTATCCAACTTACTCCTATTTTCCTTTGGAACATACACATAAACATTACAACCAAAAGATATAAGATATTTAAGAGAGGGTGTTTTGCTAGTTGATGCCTCGTGAAAAGTTATATCAACCAACATCAACGCAAGTAATCAATTTACCAAGTAGCATGTGCAATATCCACTTCCTCTACCCAAACTTTCCATGATAAACCTACATCACTGAGCATACTTCTTTCCTTTTATATCCACATCATGTTCATTGTTTTTTCAACTTCATTATGTTGAGTTGTGTATGGAGTTGTCTTTTGTATTGTTATTTCTCACTTCTTATAGAATTCCCCGAACTCATTCCTGCATAACTGTCAACCATTATTTTTTTTCAACAACTTTGTTTTCTTCTCTGCTTAGTTATCTACAAGAGACTTAAACTCTTTAAATTTATCGAAAATCTCATATTTCTTTTGAAAGAAATAGATCCATGTATTCCTTAATAAATCATGTATTTCTTTTGTATATCCTCTCGATGGATCATTTAGTTACCACAAAGGGGTGGTGTGCAAAGTAATGATTGGTAGCTTTTAGGGTTATTATAGAAGTGTTTACACCACGTTTACTAGTGCTTCATGAGATTTGGGGTGCATGGTATATGATCATTCTTTGGATGGTCTATGATCTATTTTCCATAGGAGATGGTCTATGATGTCTTTACACCTTAGAGACTTACTCAATGGTTTCTTGACCTCAATTGGATGCTTGCATGATATTCTTCCTTAAGGTGTTGGATATCTCTAGACAACTTTGGTGACGTTCTACATGATGGCCACATGGATATGGTCACTTACTTGGAGAACACCCTACTTAGAAGGCATTGGGCCCTCAACAACATAGGTTAGCTTGGATGCTAGCATGGAGACTTGGATTTGGCATGGGGATTCATGGGTTGTGACATAGTTCATGCAAGGGGAGTGGACCCGGTGGAGTACATGGGTTAGGAGGACTTTTAGAGTCTTTGAAGGCTTGTAGGATGAGAATTTGACACACCTTGTGGAACACCCTTACATTTGGATACTTGCTTGTGGATGACATCACCTTGGAGCTTGACATGTGTACCCTTAGAGTATAGCACTCCACATGTGTGAACCTACATGTGTTGCTATAGGTTTCTTGCAAGGGAATTGGCCCACATATGTATTGTTGGCCTCCCATACCTCTTATATATAGAAAGGATGGAGAGAGTACTTCACTCAATCATTGATTCATAACTCATTCTTGTTAAATATTGTGTTATAGATGTGATCAAGAGGAGGTTGCAAGATACCAGATATAATAAATATGCAGAACATAAATAAAATGCTAGAAATGGTAGAATAATAGTAATATAACCAGCATAATCTCCACAATAACACAGAAATGATATAAGAACATCAACATAAATAGCACTTTGATTCAGAAAGAAATGTTCACGGGCCTCTTCGAGGGGGAAACCTCCAGTCGAGCAGCGCTCTGTTACAATAATCTC
>CBVK0100848517.1:0-19673 GCA_900067695.1 Picea abies | reverse complement strand
ACCATCAAAAGAATTTATCCTTCATTGCATTTCAGCCTTCTTTTCTTCACCTTCCCTCAGAAATTCAGCTTAAATATCTTTGGATACCTTAGACAGCTATATATATTGAATATGCTCAAGTGTAATTAAAATGAGAGAGACTTGCCTCTTATTTATATTCTCCAAGTAGCTTCCTTAAAAACATCTTCTAGGTCACTTGGCCCAGTTTCCTTATTTTAGGGTTAACCCACTTCTAATTTCTCCATTAAATTTATTAGTGAAATAATTTATTTTGTATTCACTTTGAATTATAATACACTCATCATTTCACTTTATTATTTACCTTTTAAAATCTCTTAAACCACTGTGACTACTTTGGCCTTTTGGGGCTTCTCGATGACATATGAGAGTCCTCCAACTTCGTAAGGCCATAACTGTCAAACCGTGAGGAGTTATGTAACATTCCACATACCAACAGAAATGGAATGACATGTACTATCCATTTATAATATTATTACCTTCAAATATAGAAAAAATCATACAGTTATTCATCAAACAAACTTGGGTCGATTACCCAAACCTGGGTTCTCCAACTTCACATGGTCGTAACTCTCTAACCGCGCGGAGTTATGTGATGTTATACATACCACTAGAAATGGCATGACAAGCACTATCCATCAAGGATAGTTTCCCTGACAAATTCACTTTTCTTCATATCATTATTCCATAATTAAGCATGGGTTTTCTTTCTCCGCAAAGAGTCTTCTCTTGAGGGATTTCACCATAAGGGGACCAATTTGGAGTTCATCCATATTTACTTCTTATCAACCGTGACAAAATAATAATGAGTCATATTTACATCAAACATTCTTGGGTCCATTACCCAAACCTTTATGCTATGAGGCTTTCTTCAAGGGTTGACATCAATGGCAACCAACCTTAATCAACAATGCATGCAACGAATTACGTAAGGCATCAGTGAGTGACATGGTCTAGAATCGATCCTCCATGCCAAAGTACAGATACGAAGAGAAACACAGTAGGATATCAAATTAGAAGGGGCAAGGAACCGTACATGGATAAAAGGTGAATGATCATGATCATACGAGCCGCAACTAGAATAAAGGATGGGAGTGATTACCACTATGGGCAAGCCATGATTGGAAGGATGAGATCGTAGCAGGAGAAGCTCAATAAGAGGAACGACGCCAGGAATAGCTGCAAACAAAAGGAGCACAACAACAGGGAATACCATAGATACAAGGAGATGAAAAGGAATAATCCTTGTGAATTGAGGTATAGTGTGAATAACCAACAAAGGAGTTGTGACATACCAAGAAGGATGGTGCGAATGAAGCGAATGCATAGGAAGAGAAACCCCCTTGAAAAGGAAGATCATAATAGTCCACGACAGGGGTCAAGAATGGAGCAGGTGGCAAGAGATGTAGAGAGCACCTTCCAAACTCTGGTAGCGCCAAACGGAAAAGAGACCATTACCCGTTGGGAAAAGGAAATAAAAGAAAAATGCAAAGTAAAAGCATGGGATACACTGGCACAGGAAGCAGACTGGGTAATTGATCCAGAGGCCATGCAGCTTAGGGAAACCCTCTACCATAAAACAATGGATATGGAGTGGCTAACAAATATGATGATTGGAAAAGTGAGTGTGAAAATGGAGGACGCTAGATGGGAGGATAACAAGGAACTCAAGAAAATGCTGGAAGAAAGCCCGAGTCACCTCAGTAGTTTGGAAACTATTACCAAACTGTTAGTTGAGGTAGAGAAGGATCATAAATCCAAGATGGAGTGGTTAGCTACTCAATTTCACCTCTATCTGTGCTATGTCCACCACATGGATATCACACCATATGATGGACATGGTGTTCCATCCCACATCAGGAAGACTCACACGATCCCCCAGAAGGAGGACAACAAGATCTAGGCCGATGGCAAGGAGAAACAAATCATTGTTCTTAACTAGTGAATGGTTATTTGAATGGTTAGTTTAGCCACTAACCTCTTGGGCTCATTAGGTTGATAGAACATATTATTTTATGTTTGTTTTCTTTTCCTTTTCAAACTGGTTATGGTGGGACTAGCCTGGTTTCCCCTGGTGGCAGACCAGTCCCACCCCTCGTATATATCAATAAGCGTAACTTAGGAACCCATGGTCTAGTTTCCTACTAGGCAGACAAGGAGCCCCCCCACTTTTTTGTATCATAATCCTTTTTCATTAATACATCTTCTTACACTGACTTACAAAAAAAAAAAATTCCAAAACCCTAACCCTAACAATGTGGCTAGGTTTGTCTACATATGCACCAGATTTCAACAAATCTTGTTGCACGCTGCTTCCTTTTCCCTTTGTCGTGCTGGTATTCCTTCTTTTATGGAATGTGTCATTCCATTTGGTCTATTCTTCCTTTCTTAAAGTGCTTACTCCCAAAAAATTTCTGCTCCAACATGCCTCCAACACTAACTTGTGGCTCGTCCCCAACCACTCAAAATTAGTTAACTTGCTGCAACACTACCTCTAGTGCATGGAACTGCTTTGCCAAATATGTCACTTTATCCTTTTCATGTGCACTATTTTATACCAATATATCCACATCCAACGTTGTCATGTGATATTTTAGTACTTACCTACTTTCTGCATATGCTTGTTCCATGTCGTCTTTCTATGTTTCCAGCATTGTTATCATTTTTTCTATGTGTTCTTGTATGGGTTCCAACTGAGCCTATCATGTTTTTTTCTCCTCTTGTGCAAACTTTACCTATGCCTGTAAGATTTTCATCTCTTTTTCAGTCATCAATCTTAGGGATATGGCCATTATCTTTTTCCTCTTATTTAGATCCTGCATTGCAATTTTCATCTTTTATTCTCTCTGTTTCAGCTGCTGGATCCTTTCATCTTCTTGTAGGCTGGTTCAAATGTGCGTACTCTTGTCATACAATTCTGCAACTTTTTTTGCTTCATGCATTATGATATATATGTTCTTAGTAGCCTCCTTCTCTCTCAGTTCCCTCACTTTTTGGGGTGTGCTTGGAGTCATTTTTTTTGTTAAATCTTGTATATACTACTTATATCTCTCCATTGTTTGCGCAATAATTTGTATCTTTTCTTATATTGTGACCTCTAGTTCTTGTATGCACTCTGGTATGATGTTGTATACTTCTACAAGTTTCTTCTCTAGTTTTTCTATGTGATATTTCTCCTCCTCCTTCTCCATTGTTATTTTCTCACAAGTTACCTGCAATATATCCTTAACCTCCCTTCCAATCTCTAGGTTGGTGGCATCTTCCCTAGATCTAGACTAGACCTCCTGCATCATGCTCTCATGTAACCCATATAAGTCCTTTGTGGGTATGTGTGCCAACACTAACTCGAGATGTTCTATGTCTTTCACCTTCTTTTTCATTTTGTTCTCTTCTACTTCCAACATTTCCTATGTGACCTTGAACCTATCACTGCTCTTTACTACTATCTGTATTGTCTCTTCCTCTTCTTTATGTATTGGTGCTTCCTGTTCTTTTCTTTCTATTTCATTGTAGGATGATGCATTGTACTTGTCTGCAGCCTTTGTATAATTTCATGAACTTATACTAAATTCTCCATAATTTCGTCTCTTTGAACTTATGTTGCAAGTACTTCATTTTCCCCTCTATCCTGGAATTTGTATGCAACAAATTCTACATCATCTTCTGTGATAGTGAATACTAGGGGATTCTTGTGGTACCTCATTTTATTTCTTATTTCCCTCTCCTTTGTTCCATTCTTCTTCTTGTTTTTGGTTGAGTTTTGTGCCTCAGTTTTCTTCTTTTATCTTTGGTCCTCTATGCCTCCTTTTTATGAGAGATATCTCCCTTTACCTGCTCTCCATCTCCTTTCACTTCTTCCCTTGATAGAGTTTCTTTCTTCCTTGTCTTCTCAAATTTCGTGCTAATCACCAAGGTTTAACTGAACTCCACATCCTTCCTTGTATTTTCTATTCGACTGTATTTCTTCCTTGATGGACATGTTTCTACTTGTTCCTTAGGTTTTTTCCCTTGTTTATGTGTTACTGGAACTTTCTAGTACGTAGGCCATTCCTTCACTATCCAATGTACTTCCTCTTGCGTTAGGTAATACCTCATTTCTAGCCACTTATTCTTTGGATCTCTTCTGGCTTGAATACACATGTGGTGTATTGAAGCCTTAAAGTTGGAAATTCATTCATTTTATTTTACTAATTCAATTGTAATTCTCCACACGTTAGCTTTCTTCTACTGCATATCTTCCAGGAACATTGAAAATATTGTGCAGGTTCTCTTGTTGGTTCTTAGTGTCTTTTTCCTGCCATAAGGTTGTATACTGCATTGCACAACATTTCCTTCTTCTATTTAGAAAGGATGTGAATTTGGGTTCTTTGCTTCCCACCAATGATATCAGTATCCATAGCCAAAAATAATCGAATTTTTTCCCATTATCATGTGCATCCCTGCAATCTATCAAAAATTGGTTTAATAAATAGGGTGCTCAGTTGAATACTATATCCTTTTTGCATTGCGTAGCTGCTGCTATGACTCATGCCAAGGACTCTTCCTTTCTACAATTCCTTAATAGTTTATAGTACATAATATTCATGGAAAACCTCATCACAGGGTCATTGATGTCCTTTATCACTATGCCCCTATTTCCCTTATTTTTCCAAAACTGCATTTTAAGCTCTTCTACAATCTCCTTGTCCCTTGCTTTGTTATCCAAGTAATCCTATGGTTTTACACCACTCGTTGGTAACCCTGTGATTTTTTCTAAGATCTCTACATCTATATGGACTGATCTTTCCATCCAAATACCTCCATGTACCCTTTCCAATAGTTGTTTCACACAATTTACCACGTTCTTACTACACTTAGAATGTAGTATTTCCAATAAATTCAAAATACCTGAATTATATGATCATGTTATCCACTGTACGGGCTCCAAATTTGGTTTTCCTGAGGGCATTTCCTCCTCCTTGTTCTCTAAATAGATTTCCTGCACAAATTCAAGAAAATATGTTGTCTATTACATCATGATCCACATACTTCATTTTTTCCACTTTTCCTAGCATGTCCTCAACTGTAACTATGACATATAGGATATGAGGTAGCATGATCTGCCCTGGGGTTTCTTTTCTTGGAGCAGCTGGTGTTTTCCTTTTTTGACCCGCGGCTGGCTTTTCTTATGCAAGTTCTTCCTTGAATTCTTCTTCTTCTTCACCCTCTGTTTCTTGCTGTCGTGCAATGTTTTCGACCAGGAATTCCTCTTTGAGGTTCCCCTCACTCTACTTTTCCATCTCCTATGCTCCTGCAAAGTTTTCTTAATTAGGTTTTTCGCCATCATTAAGGTTTTTCGGTTTTTGTTTTCCTGCATTCTGATCCTCTTCCATTTATTCTGCAGCTGATTTTTCTTCTTCTACCGTTATTGGAATGAGGTATTTAGTCTACGAAATTGTAGCATCCTCCACCTCCATGGTATTTTTTGGTTCTTCTATTCTTTCCTGTTTCTTCCCTATTTTTCGAGTCACCCTTGTGAATTGTCTTGGACCGCTAAATTTGGAAGGTGCCATCTTCTTGTTTTCAGGAAACATTTACTGTAGATATCAATTGGGTTCTTCACAATCTCACACTTTCTCGCACTCTGTTTTCTCTATTGTTCGATCGCTCAAAAATCAAAAGTGTTTTTCATTTTCTCAACTTTTCCCTTTTTATAGACTTTATCATTAATGCTTTGCCACATCCTTTCTTTTCTGTTCATTCTCCATCTCGTCACATGGTGTTTATTTTTTTTGCACCCAGTCTGATGAATTATGTTGCACCAATTTTTTGTTTGTGGGATAATGTCATTCGCAACTATCTGTCTATCACTTATTTTTCTAGCTACTTCTTTTTAACTTTTTCTTTATTTTTCTACTTTTCTCTTCCCTTTTCTTCTTTTAACTCCTACTATTTACAATATGTACAAGTCTACTTGTTTCTTTACAACTACTGAAGGTTAGTGGGTTGACTGTCCCTATATAGTTTCAATCAACTACCATTCACTAGTCCTTGAACTTCCTTTCCTACTAAGTCTTGCATTTGTACAACACCTCCATCTGTGATAGACTTTATCTTATATGGCCCTAGCCAATGCATTCAAAGATTCCCTGGGTGCTGCAAATACTTACTGTCATAGAGGAGAACCACATCACCTTCCTTAAAATTATTATTCTTGATATGTTTGTCATGCCATGCTTTATCCTTTTCTTTTTGTACCTCCTGATGGAAACCTGCTATGATTTTGTCCTCTTCTAATTCCATTAGTTGAGACAATCTTTCCCTTGCTACACCCCTTTCTGTCAGATATGTAATTGTTGCGATGCACAAACTTGGTATCAAATAATCTAAGGGAACTATTTCTTCTTGTCCATACACCAATCTAAAGGGCGTCTTCCCTATTATCTTCTTGCAGGTAGTTCTATAATACCAAATTATTGTTTGTACCTTCAAATCCTAATCATCTCTATTCACATTACAAATCTTTGTCAAGTCATTTTCCCAAATATTTTCCGCCCTGTTAGCTTTCACTATTCCATTTTCTTGAGGGTGATAAGGAGTGCTCTTCTGGTGATGTATTTTAAAATCTTCAAGCATTGCCTCAATTGTATTGTTGGTTAAGTGAGTCCCAAGATCACTCATCAATATTCTTGGGGATCCAAATCTTTTCACTTCATGTTCAAATAAAATAGCGATGCAGTCTCTGCACTGCAATCCTTTACTAGTACTTCCTTCACCCATCTAGTCAAGTATTTTGTCATTGTAATAATATATATGGCTCATGATCTTCTGGCTATTAGGTTAATTGTACCTACAAAATATACTTCCCACTTTTCAAACACTTTCAAAGTAACCTAAGGTCTCAATGGCATCTCATCCCTCCTGGATGGTTTCCCAACTCTTTGACAAACATAACACTTCTGGAAATATTCATTTGAATCCTTGTGTACCATTCACCACCATAATCCTACATGCAATATCTTCTGTGTGATATATTTTCTTGCGTAGTGTCCTCCAATAATATCTTCATATGCCTATGCTAAAATGATAGGCCTTTCATGCTCCATCACACATCTCCTCTAGATATTATCTACTCCAAGTTTGTATAAATGAACTGCAATCAACTTATAATCCATAGCTCTGACCACCAAATTTTTCTTATGTGCAGTATTAAATTCCCTTGGGGAAAATCCTGTAATCAAAAACTCAATAATGTAAGAAAAATACTCATCAACTATATGTACTGAAAACAAATTTTCATATGAAAAGTTGTCTTCCAAACTACTGGCTTCATCTCCATTAGTTATCTTGGATAAGTGATCTGGTCCTACATTCAATATTCCAGGCTTCACCACAACTTCAAAATCAAATTCTTGGAACAAAATTATCCATATGCATATTCTTCCCCCCAACATTGGCTTATTGACTAAATATCTCAAAGCTGAATGATCTGTAAACATATTGAAAATTTTCCCTAACAAGTAATGTCTGTATTTCTGTAAAGAATACACCATAGGTAATCCTTCCCTTTCTGTAGTGTTATAGCTCTGTTTTGAAAATGATAACTTTCTACTCGCAAATGAAATAGGGTGATCTATATCACCTTTTCATGGTTGGGTTAATACTTCTCGTAATGCTATTGCAGATGCATGCACATGCACATGAAATTCTTTTTTCAGTTTTGAAATACTAAAATCAGCGTAGTAACCATCTTCTCCTTCAAAATATCCAAAGTTTGTTGGCATTCATCCTTCCAATGATACTTAGTATCTTTCTTCAACAACTTCTCCATTTACACAGTAATATGTGCATATCCTCTTATGAAATTTTTGTAATACCCTGTATGGCCCAATGCACTCTTCAACTAGTGCACTAACTTTGGTGGTGGTAAGTTAACTATGACAACAATTTTAGTAGGATCCACCAACAGACCCTTTTTACACACCACCTGTCCTAACAAAATCCCAAAACGTGCACTGAAAATACATTTCTTGATATTCAATGATATCTAACACTGTCTACATTTGTCTAACATCATCCTTAATAATTCAACATGATCCTTCAACAAAACGAACACTGTAAAATCATACAAGTAAACCTCCAAAACCTTATGAAAAAAGTCCTTAAAAGATGCTACTAGTACCCTTGAAAAAATTATTGGTGCATTCTTCAATCTAAATGGCATAACTGTATACTGAAATGATCCCCACTGTATAGAAAATGTAGTCTTGTGTCTATCTTTTGGTACAATCCTTATCTGATGATATCCTAAGAATCCATCTGTAAAATAATAAGCTTCTTGACCCCCTACATTCTCCAAAACTTCGTCTGTAAATGGGGTAGGAAAAGGATCATGTAGGAAAGCATAATTCAATTTTCTCAAATCTACACAAATCATAATCCCTCCTTGATTTTTTTCCTGCACCACCATAGGACAGATCAATTCTTATTCCTCCACAAGTTCTATGACACCATTTTATAACATCTTGTCAATTTCTTCCTTTACATTCTCTTTGTATATTGGATTCAATCTGTAAGGTCTTTGTTTGATAGGTATTTCTTCTCGATTCAAAGGTATATTGATCTCTCCTAAATCTCCTTATAACCCATTCATCTCTAAGAATGTCATTGGGAATAAGTCATTGTAGTCGTGTAGTAATTATGTGATCATTTCTACTATCTGATTATCCAAATAATCTCCTACACTTGCCATCTTTGGATTTTCTACAGTTCCAATGTTTACCTTCTTGATATTTAATGGTGAAGCATAATATTATGAATCTATATTGGGACCTTCTACTTCGCTTTAACCTTCCACTTTTGGGATCGGTATATTGCACGGATTATCTTCTGCTGGATCTTCTTCTTATGTGACGTGATAACAATGTAGCAATTCTTTAATTGTATGTCTAGCCTACTTCTGATATGCTGGAATTATTTCAAATTATGGTTCTTAAAATATCTCATCTCTTACCACTTTCAACATTGTATCTATCTCTGGATTGTCATGCTCAAAGGAAAATGTAACTATAAAATTATATTGTATCTCTTCCTAGTTAATAGTTTCTTTACATTGTTCATGTTCTATGTACCATTTCTTTGGAATGCCTTCTAGTGTGTGAATGAAATGGTGTGGCCATTATTCTGGGGGTACTAATCTCCGTTGAATCATGAACTTATCTACATGTTCTTGAGGTTTTCCAAATCCCTCATATTTCTCCTCATATATATGCTCCTTCTTTGCATTGAATATGATGTGCAATAACCTTTTGCACTGAAACCAATTGTTGATATTTTCCTTGTGTGTACCCCACCATCTTACAGGTGTATCTTTTAAAGAAATATATAGTGTTGTTAATTTTTTTACTTTCCATAACATCTACCTCAAACCTCATTAAAAATTCTTCTAAATCATTCAAACCATAAAAAGTAGGCAGTTCTCTTACCTTTGTACCAACCCATCTCAGTGCGCACATTATTCTCGCACATATTCTAGTGGAAAATTCATGTAGTCATTTCTACCAATTTTGTAGTCCTGTGTTGGAGTCTAAATAACAAGAACTAATAATCATTCAATGGAGCATGCCATATGTAGTTGGGTTGATATAATCTTCTCCCCGCACGACAATTTTGTATAATTGATTCACATATTTTGTAAAAATATTTTTTGTCGTAGGTTCCACATACCTTCCTCCTTCTCAAGGATCCAATGGTGCAATAACTATGTATTCTCTTGATTCAAATATCATCTTCCATGTTTTCAAGTTAATAATAGTCTAGTTATCAAAATCCCAATCTGGACCCAACAATGTTGGATATGGCGAATTGTTTTCCACTATGTCAATGACTTCAAAATCAGCCATGGTGCACACACCATCTAGATCTAATGGAATTCCCTTCAACCTACCAATTGGCACCACTCTATGCTTATTTTCCAACTTCAACTGAATAGGTGAATATCCCAATTGAGGTTCTCCCATAAATTCCCATGTATTCTTTGGAAGAACATTGACTTTAGACCCTAAGTCTAGTATAATATACCCCATATTGAAATCTCCTATGTTGGCATTCATTTTGAATTCCCTGCTATTTCTTCTCTTCTTACTGACCTGATTTACTCTTTTTACCCTTTCTTCCCTAGAATTACACTTTTCTAACAAATTCTTCAATACTTGTAAGGAATTTTTATCATTCAACAATTTGACACATGACCCCAAAAGTTTTCTTAAGTTACTTACTTGTTGTAAAGAATGCTCTTGATTGGTCTGGTCAAATAATGAAGGCATTTCATACACATGTATCTCATCTTCTTGTTTTGTCCTTGAATTAGACAAAATATTTTCTTTGAATATCTCTTTCCTAGATTCTTTAAATATCTCTTTCTCTTTGTGCGCATCAAACTTATGTTCAGGTGTTGTATTCTTCCTTACCCACTGGTACTGATCCTGATCCTTCTTTGTTGCATAATTTCCCATCTTAGCTACACCTATGGTAACTATGTTAATGTTATTCCCATTCTCTTCTCTATTTTCGACCCCGATCCATTGTAAATTTTGATTGGTCTGGTTCCTCTTGTTCTATATTTTTATCAAGAGTGTTGGATAGTCTTATGTTTCATGGTCTGTTGCGTGACAATATATACATGTTGTAGGTGGTTGTGGGTTCTCTCTTGCATAGTGCCCTAGTTTTTGATAGTTATGACAAACTACTAGTCCTTGAACTCCTCCAAAGCCTCTTCCTCCATGACCTCCTCCTCTGAAGTGTCTTCTATTTCCTTGATTATCTCTACACAATGTGTTATACTATGGTCCTTGATTATACTACAGTTGTGTGTTATTGTACTGTGTTGTTGTTGTGCACTGTTGTGAAGGATTATGTTGATGTTTCCCTTGAAACTATTGTGTATTATATTGTGGTTGTGTTGCAAACTGTTGCGCGGGATTATACTATGGTTGTTTCTCATTATTATATTGTGGTTGCTTCATAGGTTGTCTTGTTACATGTTTATCCTACACCTTGTATGTATCTACAATCCTTTGTTTCATTATCTCCAAGGTTCTATAGTCCTTTTCTTCATGTCCAACTGAATTACAAAATTTACAAAATGTACTCTTTGGTATTGTCTGATACTTCTGCATCAGGGGGAAATGGTAAGGATCATGCCCATGTGTTTTGCAAATCTCACACCATGGTCATCCTAAACCTAAATGGTTTGGCATAACCACTCTCATATACTGCGCAAATAATGAACACTCATTCTTGTGATGGCATTATGTCCTTCACATTATACACCAGAAATCTTCTCTTTTCTCCTTTCCTTTATTCTGATTCAACTGGAATGTTAATTTCTTCAAATATTTATTCAGTTTTTCCATAGCTAGATCTGTATGCTTGTAATGATTTTCCTCTAGCTATCTAGACTGGTTAAAAAGGTCCAACCCTTTTATCCACATTCTCGTTATAGCCTTCCACAAACCGAGCAATGCGACGTCTCTAACAAGGCAAGCAGGTCACCAAGATTCAGATTCAGAAAACACTTTTTCCTCTCCCCTAGGAACTCAACGCAATGGATACCATTGCTTCATAAGGAGGTAGGATTGATCTAGGTGGATATCAGTGGCCACCCATCTTTTTCGACTGGCTCAAAATAGTTTTCTGGCAATTTTGGCAATTTACTATTTTTACCAGTTTTAACTTCTGGGGCCATTTTGAGGGCCTAAATGAAGGTTTTTCATGATCAAGCTTCTCAATGATAGTCAAAGGCATGATTGATCCCCTAAAATGAATATCCTCGACGATACCTTTCCAATGAGCTATCATACGCCTAAAATGGAGATTGTATGTAAAAATTATGACCCCAGGAAGTTGATGTACTAACTTACCCAAATGGGGCCCACATGACTTTTGGTGCTTCATCTCCTAGTGTTAGGTTTTTGGATGTCTAGGGTTTTTATAATTCTTGTTTATTATAAAAATTCCTTCAGAGCCTCATTGTAATGATATTCTTGCGAATGCGAGAAGCCATTACATCTCTTCTCAAAGATAAGCTACCACCATTCTAGGGAGTCTTTCACTCTGTATTTTTACAGTCTCTATACATTTCTTTCATTAATAGAAATCATGTATTACTATATATTTGTGTTTATGGTTGCATTTATGATACCTTTATGTTATATTATTGAATATTTGTGATATCTTTGTGCATCTCTTTATTATATCTCTGCTCTCATTTCATGCTGAAAATAATCTGGATCATGCTCCTTACTTTCATCCCAGTGCGTGGTGATGTATATGAAGTGTCAGTCTGCGTGGAACTTCACTAGTGGCCTATATTGATGGAGTGTTTTTGGTGTCATTCAGGGTAATTATTCAATGGTGCACTTCAGCTATAGGTAGTAAGCATGTAACACCTCATTTGATTGCCACTACTTCTCCATGTCATTCATGTACCATAAGGTGGAGAAACTTGCAGCCAATGACTCTGATGGCTCAACTTCGGGGAATGTTTCTCCTTCCAGCATCTGCCAAGCAACAAATGCAATGAGCACCAGTAACCAATTGAAGTGGAATTCATACCCTTGGTCCCGCGCTTCACGATAGTCTGTTTCCAATTCATTCACAAGGTAACTCGCCCAGTTCATCTGCATTCCTTCAACACACTTCCCTGTGAGGTCAACCACGAACCCTGTGACTTGTGTTAGGTGGTTCTTTTGGATGAGATTGTCATCTATAAGCTGACATACTAGGTGCACGATGCCATCCTGGATGGAGGCTACCTTGTAGTCCTACTTCCCCTTCTCTACATTGCCATAGGCCTCCTTGATACGCTGGGCCAAGGAGCGATCTGACGTCTTTCCTGGGTAGAACTGGTGAGGGTTTGGTCCTTGCATGCTCAATCTAGTGATCAGGTGGATCAGCACCAGATCCATAGTGATGCCCCTATATAACCAAATATACCCTCCATGGTAGCACGATAGGAGGAGTTTAACGCAAGCATTAACCTCCTGATGTCGTCGAAGTGGTGGATATTCATTACGTTCAGGACTGTCGATCTCACTATCTCCTTAATCAACGACTAGGGAACTACCTTGTGATTCTTCCAAGTTTTTTTCTTCAGGTACCTATGTGGTGCGAGCATCACATAATTCTTCGTGTCACTGAGGTTGAAGTCACTGATCTTGAGAGCTAGGATCAGTCCCAACTAAGGTCCAAATGCATGTATCCCCTTTAGGAGGTATGAAATGATCAATGTTTACTCAAATTCACACGGGACGTTGTCATGACTAACCATGCCAGCTAGAGGTGGGATGTACTCTGACAAGACTGACGAGATTTTCTTCGCGTTAGCTAGATCATCGTGCTACTTCTTATTTTCTTAGTCCTGGTTCATCTAGACCATTGTGCAGTTGAGGGGGATGCTTGCAATCCACCAGTCAATGATGGTTATATTCCTACAGACATGACTTTATCATCCATAAGGTCTATCAAAATCTCTTCCATAGACTTCTCTAGTGCGCTATGCTTGCCTGACATTCACACTTGTAATAAAATAAATCGGGTAGGAGAGTAGACACTCAAGTTAATTGAATGAATGGAGAGGTCTAGACAACACAACACGGTATGCAATCAATTTTTTGTTAGCTCAAATATCTTAGTTTGAAAAAAGTGGTCCCAACGCAGCATCCAATGGATTAAATAGGTAATGTTGTAATGGATTCCTCCAATGGGTATGAATGTGTCAATCAAGGCAAATCCATCCGTTATGGTGCGGTCTCAACGGTCCAATGGCGATCTTTCTAGAAATAACTACGTTTCTATCCATTATGGAGCATCATTCTAACGATTCAGATGCCTCCAATGGTCATATAACGTCGCCTTGGTGAAGTGCCATTCTGCATGGTTCTTCTATTCCAGCGAGGTTCAAGTTTTGCAAGACTACCCTCTGCGAAGTCTTCTCTAGGACTTCCTGTTGTTTTTCTAAATTTTATTTCTTCTTACTGAGCGTTATTTCCTTCTTTCCTATGACCTGAGTCTCCGAGTTCCTCTTTCCAGTTGTATTATTATCTTCTCTTAGCGTAGTAACTTCGCACTATTGAGGGTCTTTCAAAGGGGTCGAGTGTAATACCTCTTATCTTACTATTTTCGGGGTAGATACACTTCTTTACTACATGGAAAAGTTCTTTAAACCTTCTTGTGTTCTTTCAACTTCGACAACTAATTCTCTCGTCCTCTGTTGCTTCGAATTATTCTCTTGTTATTCTATTAGTCGCGCTATTTTCCTAGCTATGAAGTCCCTTAATTCTTTCTTTTTCAGTTCTGTAGCTTCCTCCTCTACTTTCCTTCAGATATGATCTTTCTCAATCCAGGTCTTTCTTAACAAAAGTGCAAAAGGAGTGTTGTTCTCAACAAACTTAATGACTTCAAATTCTTCTTCAGTCTATGTTCCATGGGAAATCATAGGTACATTAGTAATTCTTCCACATAGGGTTATCATATTTCCTTTAAACAATCCTATCCTTCCCAATGAAGGAATCATAACAGGCTTTCCAAATATTTCCCAAGTACTTTCTGGCATGATATTCACCTGTGTTTCCTCATCCAAGACACAGTCTATGTCAAAGTATCCTATTCTTGTTTTTATGCACTGCTTATCTTTTAAGATCTTGGTTAAACTGATGTCTCTGTGATCATTCAATGTTTCTTTCAACTATAATAACATAGTCTCTGATTCTTTCTGGTTTTCTAACATATCCTTAGTCCTTTGACCTCCTTCATAGTTTTCTTTTCTCTTGTTCATCTTTTCGACTTTTCCAATCATTCTAGGGAAATCCTCAACTCTGTGACAAATAAATTTACAACAGAGACAAATAGGACCTATACGAGGGAACTCCTTATCAATATGTCTCGGTCTTCTGCAATTATAACATAGTGTCAATCCTCTCTTTCTTTTAAACGAGTTCCAGCCTTTTTTGTACTGCACACTGGGATCACAGTGATGGACCTGCAATCTACAAAAATTCTTTCTAGATTCCTTCATCCACTTATTAGTCCAAAAATTCTTTCTATGCATAGAAATGACATATCTTTCACTATCTCTATCAAATTTATTTGGATCAAATCTTTCTTCTAGATTTGCCCTAGTTTTCAGACTAGAACAAAATCTATCAAACATACCTAGATTCATAATTTTGAAGAAAAAATTTCCACTTATATTACCTTTATCAGAGCACAAATATTTAAGATCTTACCTGTTTTCTTTATATCTAGTTCCTTTCTTAGCATAGAGATTTTCAAGTCAAGTAGAATATTGCGCACTACAACAACAGATCTACGCATAGAGCTTTCTCTTTTCTTCAGTTCCAAGAAATCATAGTTTTAGGTCCCGAAAATGGAACCATTTGTTGGCACATAGGGCAGACCCAGGGTTCAATGCTTCAACAACGCACCAACAAAACACTAACTACTGACCCTTTGAGAAACACCTGCGAAGAATATGAAGTCTCACCCGAGGTAGAGGCAGGGGGGTTGTAGGACTCAGGTGTCTACAACCTAGCTAGGACATAGATCTGTGATCACAACACTTAACAAAGAACTTAGCCGACAATATGCATTGGGTTATGATTCTTATTCATATCGCAGATTAACCCTTATTATAGATAAGCGCAGTAGCAATAAATATCTAACCTTTAAAACCCCTTAGCACATAGCATAAGATCAAGTATAAAATTCATCATACATAAAGAAGTAAGCACCTATAGTTCTATCTATCATACATTAGGATCAATGCACTAAGTAGATAAACACATAAAGAACATAAACAATATTTCACAAATCACATCAAAATAGGATATATGTGGTTCACTCCAGTGTGGGGATATGTCCACCAACTTCTTCTTCTTATTTATTATTCCTCAAGCCTTTTACATACCTCTACTCTTATGCAGAAAGCCACAGAGCCAGCTCCACAAAGGACAAGAGATCTGTGCGCACCTCGTCAAATCCTCCTTCCCCAAATTAGGTCAGGGCACAAAGCCTTACACAATCTATGCACAAATCCTCTTACAATCAGTTGCACTCAGCTCTGCAAGTCTTAACATATTCTAGTCATGCACTAAGCCAATGACCCCATTACTTACATTGTCTAGATAATTATTTGTACATTACAAAAAGGCCTAAGCATGGGTAAACCCATGGGCCAACATCCCATACCTGTTACATAAATCCTAAAATCCCAAAAAGCCCAAAAAATGGGCGAGATCTTGTGATCTCTACTTCATTCGAGCACTCCATCTTCGACCATCCTATCGAGTCCCAAAAATGGTCAAACATGACCAATTTTTTATCAAAACTTGGTCGAGGGCCAACACCTCCCCTTATTTTGGTTATACCTTGAGACCCATTCTTCATCTACCACTAACCTAGTCATGGTGCTTATACCCACCTTGGATGTATTTGACAACCAATAAAGGTAAGAGGTGGTGGTTCAAGGACTCATCCATGGTTCTTGGGTCTAAGAAGGAAATTACAGGGTTTGAGGTTCTTGGTTCCCTCCCTTAACTATGGTCAATGACTCGAGACACATCTACAATATCTAATAGCTTGTAATCATATTCATATTCAACTTATATTCCAAAGAATCCTCATAGAGGGCTCCTATCGTCTTTTATAGGTGTTGTTCATATTGGTTGAGCTTAAGAAGGTTCAATTAGGGTTTAAGGCCATTGTTCTCCCTTGGCCATGGTTATTCCTTAACACACATTTATATTTCAAGAAACCTACTCATGGAATATTTATCCCACTCAAATACCAAAAGTCCCCTACAAAGTTCTTATTTCTTAGGTCAAGCACTCATTTAAGGCTCTTGAAACCAATAAGCTTAAATAACATCCTAAGGAATTTTTTTTCATTCTTTGATGATGGTCAAGGCCATGTGACCCACCCATGGTCTCTTATGGTGTTCTAAGGATGTATTCATGGTGTTTAATCCTAATAAGTTATCTTTAGGGATTGAGATTGTTTCTATCCTCCCACATCCATGATCAAGGGCTTGAGGTTGTTGATTCCCTATCATAACTATGGTCAAGGCCCTAAGACCCATCCAGAATGAAAAAACACCTTAATGGATCCCATATTCAACTTTTCTACTGAATACCATGTAACACACCCAACCTTGTAAACCTTACTTAGGTTGGTGAGTTGTCGAAATTTCATCTTTTTCAACTCAGTTCTTTTCTAGAAATGAATTCCATAGATGGATTCTACTCATCAATAAATTTCCAACAATTGTATCCATGCCCTAAACTGAGATATAGATCAAAATTTACAACCTCCCAAATTTTTTGGTCTTCTAGTGGACAATTCCACCTCATTTCCTCGTGGATCCCTATCACTTGTGCCATCTGGTGTGGCACCAATCACCTAACCCATTAACATTTGGCCTATTGGGCCCACCAAATTCAACAACTTTGATTACTTTGAGTCTTTCTTCATCATTGTTGGGTTACTTCTCCCTTGGAGTCATAAATCACCCTAGATATCAAGTTCTAATGAAAAACACTATGGTATTTCATCCCCAGATCTGATGGCTCTCAGATCCTAACCTTCAACAAATATGATCACATCAGTGCCTCTAACTTGCATGATGATTAATGCCTAGGTGGGACCTATGAAAAATCTATGAATTTCATTTTTCCCCACCTGTTCCTTGATCTATGTCTAGGATTCCATGGAACCCCTCTCGATAGGTCAATGATTCATGAACATTTTTATCGTCGAAACCTCTATTGATCCCATCACTCGAGTCTCCAACTATCTTCACTCTAAAAATGAAATGTTAAACATCAACGATCTAGATCCCATTGAGGTCACTTCTGACATATAGAATACCCTTACTCTTTCTCAAGGTATTCATCATCGTTGGGTATTTTTCCAACCCCACTATTCGAACATCCCCTCATCTCCAGTCTTCAATGAATGGTTGAGATTCACTTGTCATTCTAAATCGACAACTAAGGATTTTTAAGGCGATGACCTAATGGTCCTTTCTCCCAACTGGGCTTACAATCATCCCACACATCCATGATATGACATTCGTTATCCTACAGGACATGTTAATTGTCACATTGGTGTCCACATCATCACCCCCTTTTGTCACTCACCAAGTGAACTAGAGGGACCCAGATCAAAACCCTAGGTCTTCTTCATCGTCAGACTCCATACAGGTCTCATCACTTGAGAATCCTAACTACTATGCCTTCCAATTAAGGAAAAATATTTACTCACCTTAATAGATCAATATTTGAGAGGCATTCTGACTCAAAACATCGATATTCCTTAAGATGACATTCTAATTCAAGACTTATTTGATTCATAGGTTCTATCAGACCAATATTCTAGGGTTTACCAAGTGTTCGAGAACTTGAAAACCACTCTCAGAGAAACTAAGGATTTCTTGATTTTTTGGGGATGAAGTTTGCATATCTTGTAATCTTTCCATTTAATATAGGTTGAAGGCTTAATGAGGTTGAGTCTCTCTGAACTACATAGAGACCTTCCCCATGCACTAGAGCATTTCCTCTGCCAACCTTGGGTGAATATTTTGGTAACCTTAATAACAATAGGTTCTCGCATAGCTCAAGGCCCATTGATCCATACAAGGGCCCTCAAATTACTAGGGCACTCATATCACCTTCCAAATGAATATTGTTTCCATATCTTGTAAGATTTCCTCCCAAGATGCAAGCTCCTCAGGACTACAGACTACCCATACTTTTCTTATTTTCATAAGTTAACATATTAAGCAGTTAAAACAAACAAGTAGATTCCATTTTAATTGGGAATTTAATTCAATTATTACACACAATCATGTTTCCGATTTAAAATAGAAAACCACATGTTTACATCATTAACACACATCAAATAGGTCAATTTAAACATGTACTTGTGCAGGGTAATATCAAATACCAACTTACTGAGAGAAGACACATTTTCTCCTAAACTTATGCCATATTGTAGAGTGCCTTACTAAAATATTCCACCCCCGTGCTAAGCCATCATATCACAAGGGGATTTATTCAGTTGGTTCCTGAGTTTATAATGATTCAGGAAGGAAACTCTCCTTCCTCCACTAGTGAAAACATAATTTTCCCTCTTTCCCCTAAGCTTAGGACTTCCATAGGTTTATCTAGTACCCTTACCAACTTGATTTCCTTTTCACAAGGAGTCCCTTCTCTGCTATACAATCCCTCAGTGACCTCCCTTACTAGTGTAGGTTTATTTCCAGTGGTACCAAGATGCAATCCTTTATAGCTTAAGTATGTATCTAGGTCTTCTCTATTCCAGGGTGATCATTAATCCCTTTGACAAGATTTTTTCTTTCCTTAAGAATAACTTTCCAATTTATTTTATCTTTCAGATATGTTCAGGTGAATTCTATTGGATTAATGAGAGGGGGGATGAATCAGTAATAGCATAATTATAATCCTTTTTCTTCAAATGTTATATCAGTGTAGAATTATTATACAATAATGAGCAGTAAGAAATAAACAATCACACACATACACAGTACACCAGTGTTTTACGTGGAAACCCAAATCGGGAGAAAACCACAAAATGCTTTTTCTTATATGTCTTGAAGA
>CBVK0100848516.1:0-15067 GCA_900067695.1 Picea abies | reverse complement strand
ATTAAATTTTAAGAACAAGGAGTGGATAGTGAATATGGGAAGGCGAGGGGTCTTTTGATGTGCAAAAAGTGAAATAATGGTAGGGAAAAGAACAAATATTGTTCGTAAAACCAATTAATTAATCCATAAAAACAACTATGTATTCAATGCAATGATATCAATACCAATTAACAATTTATGTGTGTCAAAACTATTCACTGTCCCACATCCAATTTATTTAATATTTTCAATTAACACAGTGTATAATCATACTGAGAATTATTATGCCTTTCAACCTTCTTGTTAAGAGAATACTTGTTTCTTTTCATTTCCTTACCTTTTTTATTTAAAACAAAATCAAAAGAAACACACAATCACATTGCTTCATCTATGTCCAACATATGTTCCTATAAAATATCAACTACTTCCCATGATTCACAATTTCCAAAATCAAACATAGACACATGTATTTTCTTGAGTTGAACAAACTTTTTAAAACTTGCCCGATTTCATTCTCTTGATAATATTAACCAATAAAACTTGCAATGAAACCATAATACAAAACTCGAGTTTCATTTATGATGGTACAATTAAATAAAAAAATGCACGATGTCTCCATAATCCATACACAAAGTCACAAACATCATTTTCCCTAACCTGTAATGATCTCGATCGAGGCTAATAAAACACACAACATCCATCAAATACCAATTGACACCATGCTGAAAGAATACAACAATCGAAAGCATAATGAGAAGGGACATCCATTGGTTTCCCATTATCACTGACTTCCGATCAACCAAACTTAATCAATAAAAATGAGCTAGTTTTTTGGCGCAACTGCCATAACAAAAAGAGACAATCCCTTGACTTTGTATCAGTTCTCATCCCCAATCAAAACCTTCAACTCAATCAAACAAAGATGAGGTAATACTCAAATCAACTGTTAAAACCACTCAACCAATCTATGACAGTGAACAAGATACCCAATAAGAGTGTCAATATTTTGGGTCAAGATACACAAGAATTAATCAAGAGTTTGCTTAGTCATCAAAGCACAGAGAGACTGGAGGTCGAACATATCAAAAATAGGTAGAAACCCTTCGAAACAAGAACGGTGGAACCACATGGTTTTTTATAACTCCCGGTTTGTATAATAGTGTAACAATTCAACATCAAGTAGGGTAGGCAACGATGTAGAGGAGCAACTATTGCTCATTGGACAGTAACAAATATCAAGAACACACTAAGGAATAACCCTCATTCCTTTCTCAAAGGCCAAACCAATTTATAACAATGCCAGTAGAAATGCAGACCCGAGGTATCACCAACAACCATAAAACATATATCTTGGTATAATGGCTATCCCATAACCAACTCAACGATGCGAATACAAAAATAATCCCACGACTAGGTGAATAACCCACAACCATGACTCTGGAATATACACAGTGACCAAAAGGTAGTTAGAAAAAATATACATCAACCCCATAACAACCCAAATACAACCAAACATAGTTACCATAATTGTGAGGAAGCAACCAACAAGAATAAACAGAGCATAACCCTCCAACAAAAGGCCCAAAACTTCTTAAAACAACAAGTGCCATCACAGTTTTGACCACATAGAACAACCAACGAAATCATAACTTCAACAAACCAATTCTTTCATTCGCAAAACGAATAACCACACAGTCATTCCAAAGAGAAAACCCACACGTTTACACAGTTTCCAATCTCAGGAAAACACAAACCAACACATTACCGAGCCATCGTTCATTTCATTCAGAGAACGAAATTCATGGATGGGACAAAAGAACCATACATGTAACCAATGGCTTAAAAAAGGGCGAGTTGGTCGAGCAGTTCCTCCCAGGCTTGAATATCAAAGATTAACCACCATCAAAACCAAATGAAACAATAACTATGCTAGGGTGATGGCCCGATGGGAGAAGTATGGAGGGACATGCATTTACTGCACGTCACTTCCATATTCCTCACATTCAATTTCATAGTACACAATAACCAACCAAAACCTTACCATTAACCATGCCATTAATTTCTTACATTAAAACTTGCAACATATTGCTCGTCAATTTCGCCACCCAATATCCATATTAACCATTGCCAAAAACCATACCATACCAAATGCGCCCTATATAACTCAAATATAATTCACATAGCCACTAACCATTTCTAGTTAAGATTAACACTAACTTATTTTCATTTCATTTACACATAACTTCTTAACATAGTATAGTATAGTCCCTTTTTCTTTGGAATTCTTTTTGTTATAAGTCTCTTTCCATTTCCTTTGTTTTAAGTTGTTACTAACATATATCTTGTGTAGGTGTAGCTAGGTAATAATCATGGTGATATCATCAAATGTAACAACTTTAGGCTATGCCACTCATAACATAGAATTAGAGCTTAGAAAAAGGGAACATCACATAAAATACATTATCCATGTGCCATTATGTCAAATACAAAACCAAGACTGCATCATCAACCATATAAGAGCTTGTAAGCAGTATCGAAAGAGAAACATGAAAAAGTGTGATATGACTATCTCCGATCCTCCAGACTACAAGGGGATACCATCTACTAGTATTAAATCTTATTAGCATAGTTTAAATAATAGGCTTTAGCAATACTATGCGGGTGAAATTCCTCGTTGCGATTTTTATCGTAACAAATTGGCGACTCCACAGGGAAATATGTTTTGAACATATTAAGAACTCAAAATATATGGTTTTGCAGACCAAAAGAACAACATACTAAGAAGACATAACCAGAATGATCATGCAACAGGGGGAAATGGGTGGATTTAATGGAAAAGTGACCGGGAATTTGGTAATAACTCATGAAAAATGTTAAGTATGAGGGGGGTTATCCCTTTATGCATAATGATTCAACCAGAATTTGTTCTTGAATTCAAGGAGAAAAAAATTTATTCACTTTCTCTTTTAACTCTCAATGGATGAAGAAATGGAAAGTAGAAGCCAGAAGTAACTAATTTCTTCATAAGACAACAATGGAAGCATATAACAAATTCAATTATGCTTTTAGGGGGGATATCATAACATATGTGTAAGCTTGATTGTTATTGACTAACAATAGCTTGCAGGAGTGTCATTGTGGTAGAATTGATCCAACATCTTTATCTTGACAAAAATTAAACTAAAAAGATGAAAAGCACTAAAAGTCATGACAAAAATGGGATTGCAAAATTTAAAACAACAAAAATAAAATGATAGAATTGAAAAAATTAGAAGGAAAACTATTAAATAAAAGAAGAATTTAAACTACCGTAAAAGCATAATTTAAACTACTGTAAAAGAAAAATTGAAAAGAAGTAGTGAAAATGAAAACAAAACTAGACTATTAATATACATAAAAACCAAACAACGTTAAAAAATTTCAAGTTGGTTCCATGTAATGTTTTAAGTGAGAACCATTAGTGCTGTAGGAAAACAATCGCTCTTGTAAATCCTTTAAAATGTAAGAGTTTGTACCCAGGAAAAAAGAAATCTTGAAAGGACCCAATCATAATTTTTGAAAATTTGAATGTCTTCCCTTATCAACGTGATCTGAATCCCACAATAGTACCTTTTCATTGACTTTGAATTTGATAGTTTTAACACTAGTGTTGAAATACTTCTTAATACTCTGTTGTCTCCTTTCAATATTATCCAAGGCAAACATCCTTTGCTCCTCTAAATCTAGGAGTGCATTTATCCTTTGTGAAACATTAGAAGAATTTAATTCTTTGATTTGTAGAATTAACCTTAAGGAACAAAATTCCATCTTAGTAGGAAGGATGGCTTATTGACCATAAACAAGATGGAAAGGAGTGTAACCAGTGCTTACCTTGGTGGTAGTTCAATATTCCCAAAGGGAGTAAGTGAGGAGGGTGTGTCATTGACGAAGCTTATCTTTGATGAGCCTTTTGATGATTCTCATCAGATTCTTGTTGGTAGAATCGGCTTGCCCATTCCCTCGGGGATAAAAAGATGATGAGGTGAAATGTTTAACTACCAACTTAGATAAAAATTGTGTCAACTTAGCAGAAATAAAAGTGGGACCATTGTCTGTAATAATTTCCAATGGAAGACCAAATCTAGAAAATATATTATTTTTAAGGAAAGAAATCACCTGATCATCTATCAAGTGCTTAAGTGGTACAACTTCAACCCATTTTTTAAAATATTATGTGGCCGTCAAAATAAATACTTGTCCTACTAAAGATGGAGGATTAATAGGACCAATAAAATCCAATCCCCACTTTGAGAAAGGAAATTTTGGGAGGACACGTTGCAACAACATGGATGAAAGGCGTTTTTTCCTATCAAATTTTTGGCATTTGTCACAAGATCTTGAAAAAAAATAAGAGTCAAGAAATATTGAAGGAAAATAGTATCATTTTCTAATAATCTTGAAAGAAGTGGTTTTAGCAGAAAAGTCAACTCCTACATGAATGGAAAAATTTGAAGAACCATGAGTTTCTTGTAACAGTTTTTTGTGCATCTTCATTGTTTACATAGTGAAGAAACACACCATCAATAGATCTTCGAAACAATAAGTCTCCTATAATGAGGTATATCGAGGATTCAAGATGAAGTCTTATCCTTTGATGAGTGTTTAGGTTGTCAAGACATCTTTGGTTTTGTAAGTAGTAAACTAAATTCTTAATCCAAGGATGTTCAAACACAGGAAGGATCTGATTATTAATGTAGAATAGTGTTGATAGGGAACTATCATGTTAATCCATTTATTCACTATTTTTAGCATGTTGAGCTAAGTGAAGGGATAAGTCACGTGCCTTGATAGTGGTAGAAGTCCCAATATTTAAATCATGCTCCCGGATCTTGGCAAGCCAATGTGAAAGCTTCTCTGAAAGATAAGTCTGTGAGAGAAAAATATTGATAGCAGGTAAAGGGACTTTTACAAACATATTCTTACCTAAGATGAAGTGGAAAAACTTTTCAACCACTTTAACAAGAGCAAAATCATGTTTCTCAATAAAAGAATATTTAAATTAATCATTAGAAAAACTTTGAATCATGTAAGCCATTGTTTTTCGTTACCTTGTTCATCACTTTGTGTGAGGATAACAAAAACTGCTTCCTCAGTGGAATTAGTAAATATCGTGAATTCCTTCTCAAAATCCGGCTTCACTAAAACCAATGCAGAGCTTATTTCTTTCTTGATCCCTACAAAAGCATTTTAGACATCATCTTTCCAAGAAAAAGAACTATATTTATTAAGAAGATTATGAATTGGTTTGACCATCACAACAAAATCAGGAACAAACCTTATGGACGAAGTTAATAACACCCATAAAATATTGAACCTCCTTCTTAGAAGTGGGAGTAGGCAGATTAAGGATAGCAGTGATCCTTTCAAGATCAATGCTTATTCCTGAATCGAAGACAATGTGTCCAAGGAGCTTTCCCTTTGTAACGTCGAAAATGGACTTAGAAGGGTTTAAAGAGATGCCAAATTTCCTACATCGCATGAGAAATCTTTTCAGATGACCAAAATGATCTGATTGGTGTTTAGAATACACAGTTAAGTCATCAAGGTAGATCTAAATGATCTTATCGATCAAATCGTCGAAAGCTATTTGCATAGATCTTTTAAAAGTGACACCTGTATTAGATAATCCAAAAGGAATACATTCATAACAAAAGGTACCCCAACGAGTAATAAAGGTTGCTTTATATTTATCTTCCCTTTTTACCTTGATTTGATTGTAACCGGAAAAACTGTCAAGTAAGGACATCATCTGTGACCCTGCAAGGTGCTACAAAATCATTTCCATATTAGGAAGAGGAAAGTCATATTTTATACTAGCCCAATTTAATGTGCGAAAACCAACGCATAATATGATCTGACCAGTTTCTTTCCGAACGAGAACCAAATTGGAAACCCATTCAAAATACTTGACTAGAAAGATGATTCTAGCTTTCAAGAGCTTTTGCAACTCCTTTCAAAAGTTTCCTTCAGTGCAGGGTTAAGAGGTATTTTATTTTTCCTAACTTGTTTTATTCCTTCCTTGATAGGAATGGCATGTTGTATAAGAGCGGGATCAAAACCATGAATATCCTCTTAAGACCAAGAAAAAACATAATGAAATTCTCCAAGCATCTTGGCAAAATTCCTCTTCTCTTCATCAAAATATTGGGCACCTATTTTGACATTCTTTGGAGACTTGAGTGTCCCAATGTTCAAGGAGATGGTTTCACCCACCTTCCTTTTCGACTCCTCTTCTTTATGTTTCTCCTTATTTTCTACATCACTCGATGGAAATAAACTCTCTAGAGGAGTCAAGCCTTTAGGAATATTGTTATCTTTTATGGATATAACTTCCTTAGGCTTATAAGGTTCATTCTGAATGAAATCACATATGCTCTCATTGCTAGGGAAGACCTGCCATGATTTTATATTGTTAGGGATATGTGTATGATATAGATATTGAAAAGTACAATCAAGTCTTTGTGGCAGAAGATGAGAGGCTGCAAAAAAAATGAATCGATCAACCATTGAGTTCAATTCCCTCCTAACATGAGTAATGTTGAAAGATAATAGGTTCGAGGTAAGTTCTCAAACAGTTTGGGTGTATCGTTTCATCAAATTGTTGCTAGGAGAGTATATCTTATGTACAAGGTTCACAACAATCTCAAAATCTCCAAAAACTATAAGGTGAACACAACCTAGATTATAGGCATTCTCAATGCCTAATAGTAAATCTTCGAATTCAGTGACATTGTTTGTGCAAGAAAACTCCAACCTATAAGAAAAGTTATGAATTTTTCCTACATGAGAGTACAAGATAATTCCAACTCCATTACCTTCATTAGATCATGAACCATCAAAGTGCATGTGCCACATACCATCGTCTAAATCGATTTGTTCCAAGGGAATGTTATCTTCCTTGAAAAAGATGGAATACACCCCTAGGTCCTCTTTGATATAGTTCACATTAGGTTATGGGACACTTTCAATGTAAGGTGAAATCCTTCCCTCTCTAAGGACTATGTTGTTTTTACCATTTTGAGGAATGGATAAGTGTGTCCCATCGAGTGAGAGGTATCCACTAGTCAAAGCTTGCCAATATCTTCCTAAGATGATTTTGTAATTTATTACTGGCATATCAATTACCTAAATACTAAGGGTTGTCCTTCTTTTAGGGTGTGCACACAAAACTAAGGTCACATATTTGATCTCACCTATGATCATTTGTTGTAGAATATTATAAGAGAGCATGCTTATGGCATTTAAATTTGTATAAGACAAGCCTAGATCTTCCATAATAATCTTCAACATTACACATGGGCCCGAATCGCCGTCAATGAGGCAACAATGGGCGATCTTATCCATAATTTTTACAGAAATATAAAAGGGGGATTTTTTATAGGGTATCTAAATCTATGTTCACCTACTTTGTTTACAGACGAATCCTCTTTGTTTACCTCTTAATAGAGGTTGGCTACAACAAAGCCTTTCCTTCCATGAATTGTTTTAGATGCCTCTATTGTTCAGGGATGATAACCATGTCCAGAAGGGTTTCATCTGCTTTGATGTTGGCCAACTGATTTAGGATATTGTATTTGGAAGAGGGGAGAGGGGTAGTAGTTCCTTGACTGTCAAGAACCTTAGGAACCTAAATAGTAACAACTGGTGAGGATGATCTTGGTCTAGAAGAACTACGGGGATGATCATGTTTTCCTTTGGGAGTGTAGGATTTGTTCCTAGTATTGATGATCATGAAATCTTCTGGCTCTGCAAAATCTAGGACAACGATTGTATTTTTTGGTCTTTTACCAAAGATATTATCTCTGGCACTCTTCTTTACCTGACATGTTGTTTCCTCGTGGTGTTCCTCGCAAAAGTTACACCAACTCTAAGGCATGATAGCTTTACGATGAAAATTATTTTAATTTGGATTTCCAAAATGGGGCGTAGAAGAGGATGAAGCTCCTGGGGCAAGAGGGGATAAATTTCCCTTTCTTTCATATGCTATCATGCAATTATTCATGTCTTGTACAAGATATAAGAGGGAAGACATGTATGTCTATTTAACTGACTCTCCTTGAGGAAGACTTGTTCTTTCGAGTTGTTCTTCATACTCTGTTAGCAATGGATTTTTCCTCAATCCTATGATGGTAGGGGGAAGGTAATGCATTATAATAATGCATGAAAGTGGATTGGTTTTGAGTTCAAATGAGTTCAGGGATTTGATTGTATAACTTAGTGAAACACAAATTGAAGGACTTGATGGTCTCACCATCCTTATAGGCGATGTTATTGTACTCCCATAACTTCTCAGTTGGGATTTTATATTTCCTATAGGTGGATTTCAACTAATAGACTAACTCCTCCCAAGTAGACAAAATCTTAGGAGGAAGGTCAAAGAAATCAACTGTAGCCTTTCCTTCCAAGGAATTGAAAAATAAGCACATGCAAGTATCGTTGTCATTGGCTCCTATGTTGTTACAAGCATTAGAAAATTCCACCAGGTGTTCATTTGTAGTGACAATATTATTCCCTAAAAACCTAGGAAGATGGTCTTCGAATTTAGGAAGTAGATGTGTAGCAAGTGCCAGGTTGGGAGGATATGAAACATGCCACGATGTGGTTGTAGCATCTTCTTCAAATTGAAAAATCCCATACCTTTTAATGACTTTGGTGGGGTTTGTGTTAGAATAGACTAGGACATGGTGGATAAATAAGCTACCAATCACTGACAAAGCTAAAGAATGAGAGGAGGAAGCACTTCCAGTGCCGCCAAAGCCACCACTAGATGCCATGTTGTGGATGATAGGTAAGGGAGAGAAAGAGGAAATGGATGAATCAGACAAAGTTGTCCTTAGATAACTTTGTTGGGTTGATAACACAACGTTCCTTCTTCCTATTTAAGCAATAGTATTAAGTTTAGGTGATAAGACTCTTCTTCTCCTAGAAACAAGAGGGTCTAAGGACATGAAAAGAAGGTTATTGTTGATTTCTAGGTTGTCTACGTCTAGCTTCCCAACGCTCTTGGGAACTAATGTATCGTTCAATTGCTTCCCATGAATGATTAAGATCAACCCGAGTATTAGCAGTGTCTAAAATGGTGTTAAACAAATTCAATGCAATGTTGGTATGATCTTGAAGACTGGGCTCAATATTGCGCATCCTTGCAACAGGTACATTCGTTAAAAGATAAAACATTCAAAGAATCAATATAAAAAAGATAGATGTATTCAATGATAATCAAGCATAAAAATCAACTAGAGAGATATTGAAGATCTCCCCAGTATGGTCTCCAAATAAATGTTGAGGAAAATATATGAAATGATCTTACTCAAGCATTTTCATATCTTACTTTGCTAAAGAAAGATAGATGGGAATATCACCCTATGTTTATAGCCATCAAAATTTGTATCTTGATTCACAAGTATTGATTACAACTGCTTAGGATGATCTTTTTTATAAATGAAAGCTTGTAGGAAAATTCACATTTTATGCAATTTTCTAAATATAACAGATGCAAAAATAAATGTAGATACATAAGTCAAAACACCAAGTCAATAATCAACACAGATGAGACATAAAGATATCATTTATTCCATTCCAATTTATCAAAAAATCATTCTCTTTACAAAATTCCCTGAGGAATTCGAACCAAAGTCAAACTTAGATGTCCCTGATGAAAACCATACAAAAGGAATTCTGATAGAAAGTAAAAAAATGAACTTTAAAAGCTGGATCAACTTGTTGTAGATTGTTTCCCACTCGACTCTACACAATAGCCTTTGTTAGTCATGAAATTTAAATAACAAACAAACAAATCTACAAAGACTATCAAATATAGATCAACACCTCTGAAAAGAAAGTGTTTGAATGATGTAATTCAACCCTAAATCTTGTTGTCTACAATAGGACCCTGCTATCTGTGAGGGGTCCTAAATCCCTTAAACTCAACAGTAGGAAGAAAACCCTCCACCAAGGCCCAATTAGACTCTGCAGTGTTTAATGGTGGAATGGTTCTACAGATCTTGCAATCCGGCCAATTAATCGATGAGATTTACATTTTTTTGTGAAGGCTTCTCCTTCAGTTTGAACCGATACAAGATAAAATTCGTTATAAACCAAGTAGGTATAAAAGTGGGAAAAAAATTAACTACTGGAGAAGGATGAGATTGGGATAACCCTTTCACTCTAGCATGGAGACAACAATTATCTACCACAATCCTAGTAATAATACATTAACCTGCTGGTGTTCCAATCATTGGCTGAGGTGCGATTATCACATGAAATCATGTATGCAATAAACGATGGAAAGAAAAATAATTCCCATAACTCTAATCATCAATCACATAATAACACAACAATTTAATTTTCATCATTAAAGACAAGAACTGCAAAACATTGAATCAGATAACTTATCAATAGATTTAGAAGCTCTTACTCATTACAACATCCATTCATGAGGTGAAATCATAAATAATTCCCGGCCACGCCCACTCATACACACTTTTGATGAAAAACACAAACTTGTCTCTGTTCCTAAACAAGACTTCTCAAAGAAGGCATCTTCAAAATAGTTCTTTACAAAATCCTAAAATGAGGGTCTTTGCAACAACCATCGACCCAAAATAATAGGTCGATCCTCCTATTTATGACATACTACTAACTAAAATTAACTATTAACATTGTAGCTAAGTAAAACAAAACTCACCACATGTCTCTTTCTTCTATCAGTCTTCAAACAGTCATCAACTAATCTAACTTGAGTGGATGACTCTTCTCGTACTCCGACCACTTAATGAAGAGATCCTCCCATGTGTTAACATACAAGAATCTATGTTGTTCCATTGGGGCTGAAAGGATCTCTCTTATTTCTATTGCCCATGCCAGATACTTGAATATTTTGTCACTTAACAGTTGCAACATGGCTCGAGATTTGATCGGGTGCTCCATGAACTGCCACACCTGTCTTGGCGTCATGTCTACCACCTTCACTATTTCCGCAGCCCATGATGAGCCTTGTTCGACATGTGATTTGTAAGGCCTGTTGCAACAGAGCCTTATAAAACATAAGTTTAAATAGAGAAATGTTATCCTATGTTTTTAACCATTCATTATTCAACATAATTGTAATTGTTGAATTAAATAAACAACCATTTAATTTAGAACAGAGCAGTAAAATTTAAGAGTTACTTCATTTAGCACATTCACAATCAAATTCATCATAATAATAAAATTTAATAACAAATTAATACAAAAACAATGCATAATTCTTTGTAAATACCTGAACCTGATGCTATTATCCCTCTTGTTGTCCGCAGCTTGCTTCCGTCCCGCTTCTACAAAACACTACCCAAAACTGTCCTCCCTGCCAACTAGGTAGCTCCCTAGCCCCAGGATATCAACGGATATCCTGGCCCTTCGTTCCCAAAACCCCCAGCAACCCCGGTGCACTGATACAATCTCACTCCCAAATTTTCACGTCTCCCTGCAATACTCCGAGCTCCCAAAATCCATCCCCAACCCCCGTAGAATAATCTCCCGTCAAAATCCTTCCCTTCCTTATCCCTCCTTCACCGACTTCCCTTCATTTACTCCCTACCTAATATCTTATCCCATTCTTTAATGTCTTATCCCCCCTTCATTAATATCTTATCCCATTCTTTAATATGTTTCCATTTTTGGGAACGTAACTTAATTTAATAATATATTTTATTATCCACCTTTATTTATTTACCTTATTAATTAATGAGTTAATTAATACTTAAATTAATCATAATCAAGAATAACTAATTAATAATAAATAATTAGTTAATGTTATTTTAATAAATAAATATAGTTTAGCTAATCTTTTAGGATTATATTATTAAATTAATTATAATTAATAATCAAGGGTCATTACATACACCCACCCTTTAGGAAACTTCATCCCGAAGTTAAGGTATCTTATGGTACAAAGGACAAGAAACATGGTTCACACATTCATAACAAGTAACCGACATTATTAGTAAGTAAGTCAAGAAAACTCATACATACTAGTGTATATGTACAAGAATTACATGTGTAGATAGTACATACAATTCTTGTGCATGTACTAATAATCAAAAATGCCATCCTTTAGTAATTTATGTATGCATCCAATCCAGTCAGCAAGACTAGTCTTTTTATAAAAGATAACAACCAATCAATTGTTTGATAAATTCTTAAATTACAACTATCCGATTCAACAATTTTATTTTAAACCACTGTGGTTTAGTTACGTAATAATGAATATTCATATATACATATTTCTCTTTTTTTTTTTAAGGAAAAACATTAACTTCCACCACAAGACAGATCTCTATATTTTCTCAACTATTACTACTCATCCTTCCTCCCTAACCTACTTCCATCTCCATTCCTATCCATCCTCTGCTAGACTATCTTGGAGCATCAACTATATTGACCTAACTCCAAATAGAACCCGTAAGTGGAAGTTTCGCTATCTCGACCAAGCTTCCCTAGCAGGCATCTGACAGTCATCATCACACATCTTGGGGAGCGTGAACTAGCACCGTTCTCCCATGACTTCAGGTTTCAGAGGATACACTGTGGGAAATGCCTCCACCCCTCCTAATCATAACTAGGTTCCATGCCCTACAATGGAGGATACATGGTGGGAAATGCCTCCACCCCTCCTAACAGAATTAGGGTCCACACCCTACAATGGAATATACAGTGGCACCGTGTTGTTGGAGGTTTTTTCATCGTTTATTCAGTTTTTGGGCAATGTCGTCACCTGAAATCATGCACTGATCCACATATAATATTCATACCATAATGTTTCTCGGTTAGTGGTCCTGATATCCACTTTCATCATCATTATCCTTTGGATATTTCATAGCCCATAACCTGCAGATTAGTCTGTAACACAAACTCATACATTTCCATGCATTATCATCATGTAATTGCATACTATCATCATTTCAATTTGGCATCCCTGTACCGATAAATTAACATCAAAGTTTTCCAATTAGAAATAGATCTCATAATATCCCATAATTCAATTTCGACACCCATTCACAAGATTATCATTTACCCAAAATAGATTGCATCATATCTAACATCATCCTAATAACATTTAAACATTCATTTAATTCACATTCTCACAATGTATCGCATCATATACATCATCATCAGTAACATTTAAACATTCGTAAAGTTTACATTCACATAATAGATTGCATTACATACATCATCATCAATAACATTTAATCATTCATAAAATTCACATGCACGTAGTAGATCGCATCATATACATCATCATCAAATAACATTTAATCATTCATAAAAGTTCATAAATTTTAAAGTTTAAGTGTATCACTTAATAGTTTCACTGTGACTAGAAAATAAAGTATATAGGCCTCAGGTAATCCTGGTTGTCTAAGTCAAAAGGTGGTGTTACATACACCCCACCTTCAAGAAACATGTTCTCAAGGTGGTCAAAATAGTGAGGGATAGTCTCGCCGTAGTGTCTCAGCGTCTTCCCAAGTAGTAGATCCTGGACTATACTTGTCCCACTGGACCTTAACTTGGTCTACCATATGGTTCCTGAGCTGTCGGACTCTACGGTCCAATATGCGTAAAGGTTCTACCGTGAGGGTTCCCACTTACGATACCTGCAATTCCTTCCAATTTAGTTTATGTGATTCATCAACAACATAATGACGTAAAACAGATACATGAAATACATTATGGGTTTTATGCAAGTGGGGTGGCAGTACGAGGCAATAGGCAATGGGTCCAATTTTCTCTTGGATCCTGAATGGTCCTATAAACCGAGGTGACAAATTTTTCCCCTTCTCGAATCGTATGGTACTCTTATTAGGTCTGATATGAATGAAAACCTAGTCTCCCACTTCATAACTCCAGTCGGTCCTGTGTGCATCCGCATAAATTTTCTGTCTATCCTGTGCTTCCTTTAGTCTCTGCCTAATCTGAATCACCTATTCCTCCATTTCTTGAATCAATTCTAGCCCAACTATTACTTGGTCTTCTAGTCTATCCCAACTCAATGGTGTTCTACATGGCCTCCCATACAAAGCTTCGTAGGGTGGCATTCCGATGGAACTATGATAACTGTTATTGTAGGAAAACTCTACTAAAGGTAGGTACTTCTCCCACTGGGTTTGATTATCCATTACATGCATCCTAATCATGTCTTCCATGAATTGATTTACTCTCTCAGTCTGCCCATCTGTTTCAGGATGATAAGTTGTGCTTAAGTTCAACTAAGTCCCCAACATTGACTGTAAACTTGTTCAAAACCTAGAAGTGAATCTGGAGTCCCTATCTGAAATGATCTTCTTAGGTATCCCGTGCTAACGGATAACCTCTCTTAAAAACACACGTGTCACATCAGTGACATCATAAGTGTCTCTAACCGGAATGAAATGAGCACTCTTGGTTAACTTATCCACTATCAAAAGAATGGAATTGTGTCTATGGGATGTGAGCGGCAATCCCACAACAAAATCCATAGAGATGACTTCCCACTTGGACATAGGGACATCATGTGGTTGTAGGAGGCCCGTCGGGTGATGGTGGTCGGCTTTCACTTGTTGACATTCTAGGCATTTGGTGACGAAATAGACTACATCGTGCTTCATTCCCACCCAGAAGAAGAGCTTCCTCATATCTGTGTACATCTTCTTCACTCTCGGATGTGCACAATAAAGTGATCTATGGGCTTCCTTCAGTATGATGCTTCAAATATCCCCATTCTCAGGGATGTACATCCTTCCTCGATATCTTAACAATCCATCTGTTTCCAGATTATATCCTTCATACTTTGGGTCTAACTGCCTCCCGCTCTGGAGGTTTGAAGTAACCTTTAATGACCAACTGTCTCCTGGGAGTTGTGTCAGCACATGTTCCCTCAGATTGACCTTTAAGGTTACCAAGGAGAAGATACGTGGTCTCCTACTGAAGGCATCTGCGACCACATTTTCCTTTCCCTTGATCTATGATATACCAAAATCGTACTCACTCATAAACTCACTCCATCTTCTTTTCCTGGCATTCAGATCTCTTT
>CBVK0100848503.1:0-12800 GCA_900067695.1 Picea abies | reverse complement strand
ATCCAATCTGGTTTCCAACTTAGACCTAAACAGGGTTTGCTCGAACAACTCGTCAAACTCTAGGTCATCAATGCTTGGTGCGTCATCTTTAGGTAAGGACAGGCATCTGTCTAGGAAATATAATAGGTACGGTGCTTTCTCTCTGGTCTTGCGCAGAATCTTCTCGGGGTCGTACACAGGTTCTGTACGGTTTGGATCAGGATTTTCTCTGGTATAGATCGTCTTCGGAGCCAGGGTTCCTAAACTGTGCTAATTTGTGCTACTAGTCTTTTCAAATGGAGTCACCAGGGTAAAGGTTTCAGTCGGTACAGATGTTTGTCCCTCTGTTACCCTCAAGGATCAAACTGCAATGTTAGTCGTTCTCCCAGGGATAATCTATTCAATTTCAATCCCCGACAATGGCGCCAGAATGTTATAACTCCGTAAATTTGTTCGGCTGATAAACAGACAACGAAGGTAACTTTTTCAACCAAATTTGAGAATCCCCGACAATGGCGCCAGAATGTTATAACTCCGTAAATTTGTTCGGCTGATAAACAGACAACGAAGGTAACTTTTTCAACCAAATTTGAGGCCCAAAACTAGCCTTTCGAACCTGGAGAGGGATCTCTCGGGAGACTCTGTCTCCGCACGGGATATGGCTTTAAAGAAATGGCTAGATTTAACACCTTTTATATAATGGGTTCTAGTTATATTGGCAGAAGAAAATAATACTTGGGCTATGGAGTCGATTCGAGGAAACAACGGAAACAAATGACTCGGTGAATGAACTTTGAGAGGATAAAGGCTAAGTGAGCAACAGTCTTCAGTGAAAAATAGTAATGTGTGGCAGAAAGAAAATATAGGAAGTAACTCGGAATGTCACTGTGGGCAAATTCGGAGTTAAATTTCAGAAGAAAATGTTTTTTCTAAGTGGCGCAAACAAGGTTCGCAGCAAATCCACATGTTCAAAAATTCGTTCTGAAATAGATAGAAAGAGATATGAATAAAGATAACAGGGAGCACATACGCAAGAAAGGGAAAACAATACATCCAACTGCTACAATTAGAATCTTTATGTCAAAGTTATAGGACTTTTGCATTAAGTTTATGTCGAACTCAAATTACATACAATAGCTATTGTCTATACCAATTTCGCCAACCAACCTGGCTTACATTGAAAAGATCAAATATATAAATGAGGGAGTCGCTAGGGCTACCATACTCTTCTAATTGTTATCCCTACAAACTAGAGAACCGATTATTCTGCGTTACAAAAACTCTTCGCATGACTTTTCCAAAAATAGACAAAAGGTATGATCGTTGTAAACTTCCACAGGGATTCTGTTGTCGATTGGGTATCTGGGTGGACAAGTGTCTATCAAATTCCTGTTGTCTACTATAATGGATTTAGTTTTCTATCGCGCGCTCATTTTCTAGGGAAAGTGTGCACGGCAAGTGGCTGTGGACAGTCACGTCTGTTATAAAAATGGCGCAATGTCTCTTTCAAAATTGTCAAGATTTACCTTTTGTTCGCAAATACAGGAGCGAATTCGACTAATCTTGTTTTTTTTTTCCATTGGCGAGAGTTGCGCGAGCTATCCCTTCGGCTGCTTCACCTTCTCTGGAGTGTCTGGCATACCTTTCTTTTGATAGTCGTTGTGCTTCGCGCAGCTATAAAATCGTGCCCTGCTCCTCACAGATATGTATTTTGAGCCACGTCGTGTTTCCTTTGTGACCTCGTGTTGTTGATGCTTCTGTAATCTTTGTCACCAGCTACTGTCTATGCTCCATGTTTTCTTGGTATAGTTTGGCAATGGATAGCTTCTCTTTTTTCAATTGTTGAACTATCTCTTGATCATTTGAACCTGTGGCCTCCATCCTTCTCGTTCTGCTCCCACTTTCTTGGTTGGTGCCTTCCAAAGGCTCCAGGCAGATGACATGCATAAGTATTTGCTCAACAATTGATCGTACGCGTGGCTTATCTGAGATTTGAATTTCCTCAACCTCCTTGTTCTTCCTTGGTTTTCCCCTTCTCTAAGGTATATGTTGTTGGGGAAATGGGGTTATTGCTGCTCTTCCTTCCTGTGTAGTTCCTTCCACTCCAAGCACTATGCAGTGTGATATCGGCGTCCCCGTGGGTGAAGGGAAAACCCCCTTTTTATCTTTGGGGACCCCCGCTGTGAGTGAGAATGAATCCCAATCACTTTGAGGCTCGGGTTTGGTGATCCTGCCACTATGTGTACCCTTTTTATTGCTCTGAGAGATCGCCATGGTGCGATCGGTATGTGTTATGCGCACAGTATATTGAGTGGAAGCCAAAAATGGAGAATTTGATCAATCTGGAACTACGAGAAAACTTACAGACACAACCTGAATCTGATTTCACAGACAGAATGAGTGTAGAAACTCTGGGATTTATAACAGTTCGAATGGAACAAAGAATCGTGCCAAAGAACAATGAATCCATGGCGACTGGATGTTGCAAATCAAACCACAGATCTTACATAATGCATCCCTGCGTGCAAGGTACTCACGATAAGGTTTTCATGGAAAACGTGATGCAAACGCCATGATTTTTTATTCCTTCGACCCTCATGATGAACTGATAATAGCCCCAGCACTTGCCAAAAGGACTTCCATTAACTACTTGACTCGACCTGGGGCACGTAAAGACTAACTTTTGACAGACGATAAGGTTTTCATGGAAAACGTGATGCAAACGCCATGATTTTTTATTCCTTCGACCCTCATGATGAACTGATAATAGCCCCAGCACTTGCCAAAAGGACTTCCATTAACTACTTGACTCGACCTGGGGCACGTAAAGACTAACTTTTGACAGTACCCAACTCTTTGGGAATGACATGCCTGTACTTTTTACGTATGCTTCAACCTTGACACCCCTTCCTGTTTCCAAGGGCCAAACCGTCCACTTACTAATTTAGTCCTTCTCATTTTTACATACCTGACTTCACATGTTTAGACACATGGGTTGCAACATGACTAAAAAATGACTCTAAATGGAAAAAAAAATGGCAGCGCTAACACAATTGATACTAGGAGGACTTGACTTGATTTCGAGCAGCCTCCGATTGCACTCACTGCCACTGAACCATTGCCCTCCAAGTATATTTCTTGGTTCAGTCTTCAGATCCATAGTCTTATGGCAAGGTTGTTGGAAATCCCTTTTGGGAATCCGCCATGTAGGAGGAGTATAAATTCCTCCTCAAGAACCAGACTTTGGATCTGGTTCCCCTTCCTTCTGGGAGGAAACTTGTCAAATGCAGATGGGTCTACAGGACCAAGAGTGTAGCATATGGACAGATTAGAAGATACAAAGCACGGCTTGTTTCCAAAGGCTTTCAGCAAGTGCATGGCATTGACTATGATGAGACCTTCGCTCCAATAGCAAAGATGGATTCCATACGATTGGCTCTTGCCATTGCGGCAGCCAAGGGATGGGAAGTCCATCAGATGGATGTGAAGAATGCATTTCTTCATGGTGATCTCTCTTAGGAGATCTATATGGATCATCCCCATGGATTTATGCAGGCCTCATCTTTGGTCTGTCGACTGAAGAAGTCCCTTTATGGCCTCAAGCATGCTCCGAGGGCATGGTATGCCAAGATGGATTCCTACCTATTGTCACAAAACTTTGTACGTTGTAAATCAAACCCGAATGTATACATGCTCATGACGATTGATTCACTTCTATTATTAGTTATTTATGTTGATTATTTGTTGATCACCGATTGCTCAACTTCAGCAATTGTTGTAGTCAAGAGGATTCTACATGAAAGGCTTTTGATGACAGACATGGGTCTGCTACACTTCTTCCTTGGACTCGAGATCAGTCAGGATGCATCAGGCATCAAACTGTCTCAGGCCGATATTTCACATGACAGACTGCAATTCTTCTCCAACTCCCTTCCTATCAGGAGTCAAACTTGAGGATGGTGGGGAGACTCCATTGGTTGACAGCACACTATACAGAAAACTAGTGGGGATCTTGTTGTATCTCACACACTCCGGACAAGACCTCTCCTATGCAGTTGGCGTAGTTTCCAGGTTCATGCAGGAGCCACATGAGCTACATTGGAAGGTTGCAAAGCGTATCCTTCGATACGTACAGGGCACCATCACCTTTGGGATTCATTATGCAGTAGACTCTACATTAGATCTCATCAGGTTTACTGATTCGGACTGGGTTGTAGATAGAATTGATTGCAAGTCCACATCTGGTTACTCACTCAGTCTTGGTTCTGGGACTATTTGTTGGTCGAGAAAGAAGCATATTGCTATTGCTCTTTCTTCAGTCGAGGCAGAGTACATAGGGGTATTTAACATAACCATTCAGGCTATGTGTCTACAACATTTTCTCACTGAGTTGGGCATTTAGTTTCATCGACCGATCATCATCTGGTGTGACAACCAAATCACTCTAAAGTTCTGTAGAGATCCATTTCAGAGGTAGGGGACGAAGCACATCGATATCCACATGCACTACATCCAGGACTTAGTACACGAGGGGATCATTGACCTACATTTATGTCCTTCAGCAGAACAGACAAAAGACATCTTCACCAAGACCTTCACTGAGCAGAAGTTTCATTCTCTATGAAGTCATTTTGGAGTGAAGGACACAGTTGCCTAGCAACTGTAGTTCTTCTTTTTACATACATTGTACCTTGAGGGAAGGGGTTTTCCCATGAGGTTTTCCCTCTTTACTCACTTTATTTTAGTGTATCTTTTGTATTTGGTTACCTAACATGGCCTCATTGTCGGGACCCATTCTTTATTCTCACCGTAGTGATGTTTAAGGGGGGTGTTGGAGTTACTTCTCACGCACCTAGGATTTATTTTTCCTAAGTTTTTTCCTTGTTTATTAGTCACAATTAGTCATTATCCAGTCTCTTATATTTTAGGGGAGAATATTCCACCTGGAGAATATTCTCTTTCAGTTGACACTTCAGTTTGACTATTTGAGTTGAGTCTAGATGTTGCATTGGTTTTGTCACCGTGCAACATTTGGATCATCACCATGCTAATGCACACTTTCCTTGGGATCATCACTAGACTGGCGCATTACTCTTGATTCCTTGATCTACTCCTCACTACTCTTTGTTCAGATAGTTAACTGAAGACTAGTTTACTAGTTAACTCAGCTAGGTGGCAGTTCACTCCCGTAACTGCCTGAGAGACTAGACTAGGTGGCAGTTCACTCCTGTAATTATTGGTGTGTGTCCAAATCATTGTAGACCACCACTATGGCGCATTGGTTCTCCTCCAGTGCGCATTGGTTGAGTTATATAGATTATATCATGTGTAAATTATTCATTATTCATAACGATTAATTAGAATTCTTCCATTCTTTCTCTCTTTCTTCTTTCTCAATTTCTCTCTGCAAATTTGTGTAGTATTTTCTAGCTAGATCTATTATGTACAGGTTCAACACATTTACACTCCTAGGGTATCCAGTTTTCCATTAATGTTGATATTTTTTAGGATATGTCCATTCCTCATTTTCAATGTGATTCTAAAATAAAAACTATATTAGAGATTTTGAATGCCACTTCAAAAATTAAATACTTCAAGGTAGTTGGTTCATGAGGCTATTGATAAGTCAAGAGCATGGGGATATTTTGATGGTGTTATACAAGGAACTCCAACTATTTGTGGGGAATGGGGCATCATCTTCCCTAATAAAACACACTCCATAAATTTCAAAGCAAGCCTAGTAGGGGGATTAAACAATTATTTAGAACTCAGAGCTTCAAAGCTGCTTTCAAAATTACAACAAATAAAGGTCTGCCCAAGATTTAGGTCTTTGAATATTCATCTATGGTAATTAATTAGATGAATGGGAGGTTTGGGATGGGTAATTTAGTTCTAGATTTTGAGTCTGGGATCAGCATAGCCCTTAAGATTTTACTATTTTTTTCTCCTTTCATGCACTTAGTTGATGAAATAGACCTTTTTGGGATTGAGGTTTTTTATTGGTATGGATTTTTAGGTTTACTTTTGACTTTTTATGGTAATATTGAATATTATGGAGATAGTTTATGTATTTTATATAAGATTTGTAATATTTTTTGGAACCAAACTTTGACAATTTGTCTTATTCTCAATTTTTAAGAGGAATTTTTAAGATCGGTGTTTAGACCTATTAAGATACATTTAAGATCATTTTTGTGTTATTCAAAGACATTTAATCCTTAGAGTTATTTTTTAAATTTTATAAGCATATGTGGTATCTAGTTTCAATATTTTTATGTGATGGCTATTACGAATAAAGATTTATCTTGGGAGGTTCTTGATATGAGTAATCACCAAGGGCCTAGCAAGTATACATTGTGCAAAGAGAAGATCGAAACTATAAGCCACTTGTCATTACCACATACATACTCATGTAAGGTGTGGGATTAAATAGATAATTTGAAAAGAGTCAAAGGTAGTTGGTAAGAGGAGTATATTGCAAATTTATTTAGAAGTTGGCAGTAGAGACAAGAGCTAAAAGAACGTAAGTCTTTTTCTTTGATCATGTCCTTGGGTATCTATATTTTCATGAATGTTGATTTTTTTTTAGGATAAATGCATTCCCCATTTTCAACATGATTCTAAAACAAGAACAATATTTGAGAGTTTGAAGGCCAAGTAAAAAGTAAATATTTCAAGGCAATTGGTTCATGAGGCTATAAATAATTCACGAGCATGGGAATATTTTGATAGTGCTATCCAAGGAATTCCACTTATTTGTGGGGCAAGGGGAATCAACTTTACCACTAAAACATACTCTATAAGTTTTAATCTAAACCTGGGATGGGATCAAACAATTATGCAGAACTCTTAGCTTTGAAGTCGCTTTCAAAATTATAGAAGATAAAGGTGTGAACAAGATTAGAGTCTTTGAATATTCATTTGTGGTAATTAATTATATGAATGATAGGTTTGATATGGGTAATCTAGTTCTAAGTCCTATATTTGAAGAGGTGAAAAGAATGACATTAGTTTTCAACTCAATTTCTTTCTAGTTTCATGTATACATAGAGCTTAATTCTAACGTTGATTCCCTTTCAAAAGAGGGAATCTAGTTAGTTGTTACCTCTTGGATGGTGAGGGAAAGAAAGGATGAGTTGTTACCTCTTGGATGGTGAGGGAAAGAAAGGATGGAACAATTGTAAATGAATTGATTCTCTCATTTTTTGGCTTGTATGCCTGAGATTAGCATATCCCTTAAGATTTTACTATTGTTTTCTCATTTGATGCACTTAGTTGATAAAATAGACCTTTTTAAGTTTGAGGTTTTCTGATTGGCATGGAGTTTTAGGTTTACTTTCATTTTTTTAATGGTAATATTGAATACTATGGAGACACACTATGTATTTTATACCAGCTTTGTAATATTTTTTGGAACCAAACTTTGATAAGATATGTTATTCACATTTTTTAATAAAACTTTTTAAGATTGTTGTTAAGACCTATTGAGAGACATTTAAGGTCATTTGTGTGTTATTCAAAGATATTTAATCCTTAGAGTTTTCTTGAAATGCTATAAGCATATGTGGTATGTAGTTTCCTTTCAACTCGAAAGAAATTATGATTTTTTCCATAACTCGAATTTTTTTTTCAAGTAATATATCATGGGGAAAATCGCTAGGCATTCCCCTTCATTTCGAAGATGGTACCTAGGGTAAACCCTATATTCTTCAGGGAATGAGGCCAAGTCAACAACATGACACAAATCAATTACAACAATATACCCTTTATGAGATCAACATATCACTTATGGGAATAGAACCTAGGTGGGGAGAATAACACTCCATCCCACAATTGTTTGGGATAGAACCAAATAACAACCCTAAGTTGAATACATATTTTACATATTAAATCAATTTTTATATGTATTCAATTAAAAAACAATTATTTGGCATGTCTAATTGTTTCAAGTTGATACTCATATGTCGTGGAAGAATGTGGCATTGTCACCATTTACTAATGCAACAATAAAATATGCATGCCCTATCAATATACCTCAAACTCGGGTTTGATTTCAATAAAATATGCATGCCCTATCAATATACCTCAAACTCGGGTTTGATTTCAAACTTTTTGTTCTAATGAAAATAAAATATGCATGCCCTATCAATATACCTCAAACTCGGGTTTGATTTCAAACTTTTTGTTCTAATGAAAATAATTTTTTCTTATTGTGGTTTTTTTTTCATTGATTTATTTAAGATTCAACTTATTTGAAATGAGTGCTTGTATCACAAAGTTGTAGACATTCATCAGCCACCTCCATAGGTCTATGTTATAAATACCAATTGTTACTTGTGTCATTGTCAATGTGGTAGGGGACGTTGTATGTTTTATCGCATACCCAAAAATTAGGTATTGTGGAAAATTAATTTGGATTAATGACAATAACCAACTCTTGTTGTACTACTACAATACACGACCCTGGCATCAGAGTTTGTGTCACTTCTCTTTGCTCTTTTTCCTTTTTTAGCCAAAATTATGACACAAAATTTGATGCATTTTGAGGAATTGTTTTAGTGTCATGGTCATCTATTGAAATGACACTTAGGCATCATTTTTTGTCACATTAGAATTTTTTGGTGCATTTTTTATTTTGTGTTGTTTTTTTCATTTTGCATCATAGTTTTCATTGTGTCATACTTTCATGTGGCACTTCCATGCAATTTTTTTTAATTTAAATAATATTATTAAATTTATAACATAATTAATTAATCAAAATTAATAATAATTTTTAATTAATTAATTAATTCAATCATTCATGATTTATTAAACAATATATTCATTGTTATTTTTTTAAAGTAATTTTCATTATATTTCAATCAATAAATATATTTTAATACACATGAATACATAGGATAAAGAAAAATGCATCTATAAATTCATGTAATTGATACATAATTATCTTTTTTCTCCATGTAACATATCGTCTATTTCCAAATGATGCATGAGCATCCTTTCCACCTCAGCAATGCACCAGCATTCCAGCACATCAAAGCGCATTCAAGAAGGGAGAGAGGCGTCAACCCTCTCATTTTGCCCTTGAATTTAAAAAAATTCAATGTAGTTAAAAGCAATTAAATGTTGTAAGGCTGAGTAGAGATGAGTTGATGCCTTTGTACAGGCAATGGTTAGAGTCACCTTTAATGGCCAGTTGTAAGTTGATCTAGATCTGATTCTGACTAGAATTTCATTTATTGTAATGAGCCTCAGTAGATAGGCGTTTTGATGGTGATTAGACACCACTAGTGTAGTTTGGAGGGAAGGCTCGATTAGCCCCTATGGTATAAATCAGTGTAGCATATGCCCAGCAGAGGCTGCTGAAAGTTGATAGAAAATCATCGTAAGCCAAGGAAAGAAGAGTCGAGACTCTATTGTAGTCTGAGCCTACACATATTGTAATTGGCATTCATGTTAATACAAAGAGAGCAATTTTTCTTGCATATGAATCTTTGTGTGTTTTTATCAGTATGATGAATGGTTGTTTTATGAATGTCATATGTGTGTTTATGAATGCATGTTGTAGATCTATGTGATAGGTTTCATCTGCAGGGTTAAGATAGAATTCACTATATGTTTGTGAGGTTGTTGAGTTGTTATGGGTTCTTTAGGCTAAGTGCAAGGAGTGCACGAAAGAGTATTGAAAACTCTATGAGCCAACGCAAGGAGTGCGTATCTGAATTTCAACTCAAATTTAGAGGCAAACGTGCCAGGTGGGCACACCAAAATAATTTACAGAATCAGAGAGGAGCCTCAAGGTTACTGAACACCTTGGAGGAGAAATTGTGCACAGAAAGCACAGAAAGAAGAATTGTTGAAGATTTTGTAGAGCTCTACCAGGTGGGCATTGAGCGAGTGAAAGGAGTGCACAAGAGAACTATGTTTTGAGTTTAGAGAGAGGGAAGAGTGTCAAGAAGAAGACACCCCAGAGTTATTGAACACTCTGGAAATCTGTTAAAGGAGAGGTACCTCAGAGTTGTTGAACACTCTATAGGGGAGTTCTGAAAGTGTGCATTGAGCGGATGCAAGGTGTGCATCAAGAAAACACTTGGATCTGTGTTGAGGAGGTCTGAGGATAGTCATACAGGTAAGCACAAGGAGTGCACCAAAAGTAAAGCGATTTCTCTTTACAAGCTCAAGAGGAAGAGCATTGGGTTTCCAGGAGGGCACAAGAAAACCCCTTGAAGGAAGCAGAGGGTTGAGACCCCTTTAGAATTATGAGCAAGTTCAAAGCTCAAAAGAGATAGTGCAAGGTGTGCGTTGGAGATGAAATTGATTCAATTTCTAAAGCTCAGGAGGAAAAATGAAGTCAAGACCCAAATTAGTCGGGCTCGCAAGAGGATCAAAGGCCACGACCTTTGACTATTTGCAATTTCTCGTAATTCGGGAGAAAGCCAAAGCTCAGGAGGAGGAGTTATAATTGTCGTCATATTAGCTGCAAAGAGAGATCTGGACCGTTGAATTCTACGTCCAGACACCCAAAGGAGCACGCAAAGAGGAGAGTAGATCCCAGTCCTCGGATCTGAGCGTGACAGACCGACATCTATCGGATCTAGGTAAAGTGCATGAGCTTTAAACCCCTTTTAGTGCGTAGGAGATTGGACTCGCTAAAGTCCCGAATTGGATCGGGACCGTCCATCATTCAGAAGGATACATGGGAGAGATCTTCGTACTTAGGAAAAAGAGCGATTTGAAGGAAAGCCTGTGTGGAGTGCATAAAACTCCCGAAGCCCGAAGTTGCAAAATAGATCATGGTCATTGATCATCAGGAGACACATGGAACCAGATCATGTCATCTGGAAGGAAGCACTCTGAGAGAAAAAGGGTGCAGAAGGTGGAAGAACTCTCGAGGTCGTAGGGATCCGGAGGAGATCTGAGTCATCCATTGAAAAGGATACGTGTCAGTAGATCGTGCAGTCTAGAGCAACAACACTCCGGAAGATTCAGAGTGTGGAGTTCACAAAACTCCCAAACTCCTGAAGAGTGGAGTTGATCCTGACCATCGGAAAGAGGAGCGAACACGTCATCAGAACATGGAGTCGGGAAAAGGAGAGAAGGAAGTGGATTCATTGAGTAGAAGTCGTCTGAAGCTCCAAAGGTAAGAATCTAAATCCTAGCCATCAATTGTGTGGACACGTGGCATCAGATCTATCACTTCGGTGATAGGACACTTCAAGGAAATCAGAGAGAAAAGTATCAAAGGTCAAAAGTCCTGAAGGCTGAAGTCAATGAGAGTCGTTGATAAATGGAGGGACATGTGGAGCGTGGAGATTTACTCCAAAGGTTTGATACTATGGGGAAACAAGAGTAGAGGAGTGTTGCTTGAAAGTCATATAAAGTGGGAACAAGGACGCATCATAATCGTTGATCGGGGTGAGCACGTGGCGCTCGATCCGTAGCTTTGGGTGGAAATAACTTTAGGGAAAAATCTATTTTGAGTGCTTGGAACTACCGAAGTCGGAGTTCCAAAGTGGATCACAACTGTTGGTTGTCGGAGAAGTGCGGAACGTAGACCTTGTCCGGGTGATTTCGTCAGTTCAGAGTTCAGGGAAAAAGGATTTAGTTGCACTCAAAACCGTCGAAGCTCAAAGTCATGAAGGGGGCTAGCCTGAGGTCACATGAAGAAAAGGGCCTAGCAGAAGGAGCTAGCACATGTTGATTCAAATATTTAAAAAGGAACCAGGGGCTTAGCTAGAGCCCACAGGTTTCATAGAACATGCTCCTTAGGAGGAAAGGGGCTTGTGTAAAGGGGTTTTGGGTTCCAACAGGGGCCGAAAGAGCCAATTCAGCTCAGTGAATTGAAGATCCTTGACTGGGAGGTCGCAAAACCTTGAGGAGATAAGGGGGGCTACATCAAGTGGTATCAGAGCTTAATTTCATCTGTAGATAACCATAGGGGCTGCAGGGGGAGGTTGGAGATACTCTCAGTTGTAGAGTGGACCGTAGACAACCAAGTGGGATGAAGTCAAAGGAAGAATAGATGGATACTAAAGGCCATAGGCTTGGTCAAGGTAAAGACCACCAGCAAAAAAGAAAGGCAGAGATGGAAAAAGAACTCGAAGAAATTAGAGCAGAGCTCGACAGGATAACGCTGAAGATGCAGCAAGAAGCACAAGTATGTTGGAGTATTGAGTGGCCCATGAAGAGAAGAGTAAAGTGGCATGTCCAAAATTTGTTGGCTAGAAGGTAGCAACAGTAGTTGAGGAGGTGGTTGAGGGAAGTTGAAACCCTCAGTGACATAGAGAAAGTGGTTTACAGTTGTGAACTCGAGAGTGGAGAGAGCCTCAGTGATGAGGAGGAGAAGAGATCAGCAGTTGATCTCATAGACTGCCAGGAGGGCAAAGGCGAAATCCCAGATTTCCAAGTGGGAAAGGGAGAAGAGATGAACTCAAAGGTGAGTTCATATTAGCAAGGACTGTTGGTGGAAAAGGATCAGAGGAGCATACTGATCATTGGGGGAATTCAGATATTCTTTCCAATTAGCCTAGCAGAGGCCAATGCACAAAGTTCAAGTGCAGTAGAAGAGAAAGGGCAGGCAGTTGTGACTGTCATAGAGGAGGAGGAGAAGGAGAAGACATTGATGTCTGCCCCAACAGAAAAAGAGAAGCATACAGTTAATATTCTCACTCAGTGGGAGATGGACTTGGAGATGTTGTAGGATTGGTTGAACAATCCAGAACCAGAGAAGGACTGCCAGGATGCAGTCATGCAAAGAGAAGGAGCATACTAGCTTGAGGAGCATCTGGAGGAAGCTAGAGTTGTACCAGCAGAAGAGCTGACAG
>CBVK0100848501.1:0-27838 GCA_900067695.1 Picea abies | reverse complement strand
AAGGTCACGTGAAGGAAAAGGCCTAGCAGAAGGAGCTAGCACATGCTGATTCAAATATTTAAAAAGGAACAGGGGCTTAGTAGGAGCCTACGGGTTTCATAGAACCTATGAACTAGGAGTAAATGGGCATGTGTAAAGTGGTTTTGTGTTCCAATAGGGGCCTGAAGAGTTGATTCGGCTCAGTGAATTGAATATCCTTGATCGGGAAGTCATGAAAACCCAAGGAGAGAAGGGGGGTTGCATCACCAAACCATAGGAAAAGAGAATATTATGTACATGTACACAATCATATATGTTATCTTATAAAAAAGTGGTATACCACCACTCTTGGGAAATATTAGGGTTAACTACAAGAGTACTTAAATAAATTCAAAATTCATGACTAGAGTCATGATTTTTAGTTCTTGGTGCATCGTCAACATTGTGATAATTGTCAAAAGCCACACCATATTATTATTCTTGTTCTTATTGTGAAGGTCCCTATAAGAACAAAATTAAATGTAAATTAACACACTTAATGTAATTATACCTTGTAGAATTAGAAATATAATTCATGATAATAATTAAATCAACAAAATCAATCAAAAAAATATAGAGAANTGATAATAATTAAATCAACAAAATCAATCAAAAAAATATAGAGAAAACCCTTAAGGTAGAGAAACACCATCCATTATTCCTTATGGAAAGAATTAATCCAAAATCCATGTGTGTTTCAGTAAAATATCCAACATGCTCCATACAATGATATGCATGTGTATATATACTCTCCCATTAGTATTCCTGGGGCATATGTCAACTACCCCTCATTATTAGATTATTACCCACTAACTACCTATTGGGCCTTATTCAATGAGTATGAACACATTATATTAAAATAAGTTTATGACAACTACTTAGTGGGCCTTATTCCACGAGACTTGCCACATAACGTTAATTATCCCCCCTAGGTACATTACATTCCATCCCACTTAACATGATTCATCCTTGAATGGCATGAGTGTAATTCATATAATAGGATATGTTAAGAAATGTAGTCAATTAGTATTAAGCATGAGTATTCATCCATCTTAGTGATATACGGACACGGGGTCCAACTTCTTCCTTGCCACATAAATATCTACTTTCCCTACTCATTTGATCCCTTTTTGTTGATGTGATATCCCAATATCCCCACTCAATACTTGTATTCCTACATATGCCTTTATATTGGGTTCTTTTCTAGTTCCATGTCAGTTCATAGTAGGTTTTCTAATGCTCCCATCATTTCCTTGATGGATGTTGTTTCTAATGGTGGTGTGGGTGGTTATATGTAGCAACCTTAACTATTGGTTTTCTTTCTTTGACTATCCAACATGTGTTTCCTTTAGAGGAATAGTGCTCTATAAATTCTTCTTCATTTTTATTCCTTTATGGGGCTCTCCTTTCGATGCTTTTGTGGGATATTTTTTCTATTCACACTTGAACTCCTCATTGGATGTGTCTGTAAGTATTGTAATTAGTTTCCCTAAAATTACTTCTTCATGTTCCACCTTGGGACCTTAATGTTTAATGAGACATAAATCCAACAATATTTCTTTCCTTTTATTGTATCAAAGCTTCATAAATTTATTTTGCACATTAATATACATTGCACCCAAATGACCTCGATGGGTTAGCTCAAGTGGCAGAGTGTTGTGAAATACAAGCAAGAGGTCACAGGGTCAAATCCCTGGGGTGGCTGACTCTATGGATATTATGGGACTCACTCGATGTCCCCATCAAGTTAGGTTTCCAAAACTGCAACTAGTCGGTTCACCCTAAGTACCCTTCTCAGAATGAGGGGAAGTGTCTGGTGGGTTTTCCTACGATGTACATTCCATCATAAAATATAAAAATTAAAAACTGCACCCAATTAGTCCATCAAAGGATATGTAAGACTACTATCCACATCATCCATATCTATAGAATGAACGTTTGAATTCAAAACATATTAATCCATAGTATTCTTCAAATAATTAAAAATTTGAATATTCTTACCCTCAACATATTTGCTCTAGATACGCTTTGGAGGGACTTTCATTCTTCTAGCTAAGTCAACATTGATGAAATCGTGCTTATTATAAGGTCTATGTAAATAATGACCTTCTCTTATTGAAGAAATCTATGAACCTACCATACGAATTTATCACTTGAAAATAAACCCCTATTTCTATTTGTATCATTCTTCATGGATTAATTACAATTAAAGGATCTATCTAATGCTACTTAGTGCAGACCCCCTCCCTCACTAAGGGTCCACTCGACCTCCCGGTCTAGGATCGTTCAAATCGAGAGTTGAATTGGATTTCGGGCTCTTGTTGAACCCCTTGTTAATGTTCACATGTCCTCAAATTTCATGTGCTGGAGAAAACACTCAACCTGCGGGCTCTTACTAAGCCCCCTATCCTTTGAAACAATTTTGGGCCCTTAGCCCTCTTTCTCAGTCCAACTCTACATATGACCAAGGGTTTTGACTAGGCAATAATCAATAGCACTTTATTTTGGTGCCTCAATGATTTCTACAAGCCCCTTTTCTTTTAAAATTTGAAACTGGCCTTAGCCCCTTTTCCTCCGTAGGCAATAGCATGTGATTGAGGGCTATGAATGAACACCAAGCCAAAACCCACTAATTCGGCGCTTCAACGTTCAGCAATTTCTTCTCCACTAAACTCTACCAGATACACAAAGTTTGTGAATTATCGAAACAATGGGCAGCAAGATCAACGGTCCTTAACATGCAAAGAGATTGACGGCCATAACTGGGTTGTTTCGAGATTCGATAATCTCTCTTGACCGCACATGAACCTTGCAAATTGTCGATCGTCGAAAAACAAATCGAATGACTCCTAACTTTACACCAAATTGACGTCCTACAATGCTTCGGCGATCTCTTCACAACATCTTTTCCCCAAATCTCTTGGATCGCAGAAAAGGTAATTTCGTTGAGTCTTGGATCGACGGTCCACAATTCTCCAACCGATGGATGGTCCATATAAATTATATTCATGCTTCGGAGATTTCCTTTGGTCTTCAAATGATACGACTTCTCATATCAACTGACGCCAAAACGTCAAACAATTATCCTTCCTCCACATGTCCCCTCCTAGATCGACGGCTATGATTGACTTCTGGACTTCAAAGATTTTCTCCCTGCTTACACAACAACGTAAAAGATGGTCCATATAAATTATATTCATGCTTCGGAGATTTCCTTTGGTCTTCAAATGATACGACTTCTCATATCAACTGACGCCAAAACGTCAAACAATTATCCTTCCTCCACATGTCCCCTCCTAGATCGACGGCTATGATTGACTTCTGGACTTCAAAGATTTTCTCCCTGCTTACACAACAACGTAAAATTTTCGAAGTGCCAAGTTCCCAAACTATGGGATTTTGCACCACACGTCCTCTCCAATGAATGGCTGGAATTGACTCCGGTCTACGAGCCTTCGGGAGTATTCAACAACACTACACTCTATTTTTTCCAAAGCACCGAACCTCTATATCTGTTGCCACATGCCCTTCTTGTAATCAATGATCCAGGTCAACTCTGCTTCCTTCTAATCTCTCAAAGTATTTACCCTTTGGATATCCTAATCTGGCGACATTTGTCCTCTCCAATGGATGGCCCAGATGACTTAGGGACTCTGAGCTTCGGGAGTCCTAACTTCTCTAACTTGATGTTCTCCTGAACCTTCGAACTGATGGAGGGTCTAATCATCTGCCACGTTTCCATTGCTTTGGACGGCACGGATGAGCTCCAGCCTTCAGGCCTCCAGGTATTCTCACCCCAATGAAACTTAATTCCTTCGAACCCTTAACTAATGGAGCTCATACACTCTCCATATGTCCTTTCCAACAGACGATCGAGATTCACTCCATCTCCTGGTCCTTCTAGGATTCTCGATGCAGCTCAACCTGTTTCCTCCAGAGTACTAGACCTCCGGACTCCTGGATTTGTTGACACCTGTCCCTCTCAGATGGACTCCGACTCTTCAGAGCTTGGGAGTCTCCTTAACACTTTTTCACACATCTTCTGGAGTACTCTGTCGTCGGACTTCCATATCTGATGACATGTGTCTTTTCAAATGAACGGTCACAATTGATTTTGGACTTCAGGACTCCGGGAGACTCTCCTCCTATGCGCCTAAATAAACAAAACCCTTGGACTTTTAAAGTTTGAAGTATATTGAGGGTTAAAACCTGTGCAACTTACCTGGATCTGAAGGTTATCAATCCACTCGCTCAGATCCTATGGCTGGGATATGTTCTCCTCTTGCGTGCTCCTTCTTCATTTTGGACTCTAATCCAACGGTCAATACGTCTTACGACGGCAAATCTAACAGTTGTTGTTTCTTCTCCTCATTTGCTCTACGAATTGATCCAATGGCTCAGGTTGAATCTTGCAGCTGATCCAACGGTTGTTGTAGATCCACCCTCCTCCGCTACTGCACTTTCCTTCAGATGAGGGATTTTCAAACTTTTCAAAGGTTCAACCTTTGATTGTGTTCATTATAACACTTTCCCTCTTGATCTTTCAATCCTCTTGGGGTTTTTGGAAGGGACTTAACCCTTTTCCCCTTCAACAAATATTTGTGTCCACCTAGAAGCTCAACACTCTCCCTCCTAAGCTTTATTGACTTCAAGGAACTTAGGACCTGGCACACAATTGTGCTTCTCTGAAAATTGGAACTCGAAAGATTCCCCTCCTCCACATACTTTGTGCTCTGTCTTTCTTAGCGTTTTTCAACACTTTCCAAGTGTTGGCCCGATGCACGCCTTCCATTAGTCTTCTGTGCACAACTACATTATCTCTCCTAAGCTTCCAACTCACTCAAATTCTAACGGTCTCAACACTTTTTTCCTTCAAAGTAATTATTGTGCTATCTTGGCACTCTGCACTCATCCTCCTGAACTTTTGGACTTCTATAATGGTCCTTAGTGCACTCTTTGCACTAGATTCACCTCCTAAAACCTAAACTCTATAAGTTCACTTGCACACTCCTTGTGATCTCTGTGCAGAATTGAACTGCTCCTCTTGAGCTATATCTTCTGGGGTTCCCTCTTGGAAACTTTCTCCTAGAAGTTGAAACAGAGTCCTTGAGCACTCCTTGCATCCGCTCAATGCACTCCTTGGAGAGCCCTCAGAGTGTTCAGTAACTATGGTAAATCTTCTTTAGAGTGTTCAGCAGCTCTGGTAGGCCTTCCCTAGAACTATTTCTCCTTTTGAGCTTTAGAATAATTCTGGTGTGCCCACCTGGCATGCTCTTTATGAACTTTCAATAGAGTCCAAGTGCACTCCTTGCACTGGCTTCAGAGAATTTTTAATACTCTAGAGTGCACTCCTTGCACTAGCTTCAGAGAATTTTTAATACTCTAGAGTGCACTCCTTGCACTGGCTTCAGAGAATTTTTAATACTCTAGAGTGCACTCCTTGCACAAGCCTACGAACACAGAACTACTCAGAAATCCACAAATATAGAGAAGACTATCTAAACTTGCAAATGTAACCTCTTTGCATACATTGACAGCATACATGAATAAATACAGAAAAACATTCAGATAATAACCATTCATCACACATAAGAACACAAAAACTTCATATGCAGGAAAAGTTGTTTTGTATTAAGTTTGAATGCTTCTGTACAAAGATTTACAAAGGCTGGACTGCAACAAATTCTCATCTCTTCTCCTCTACTCTCTTGATCTCTCTACTCGCTCATCAACTCATACTCGAATAATAATAATGAAAATTGATAAAAAGACTTTTTACAAAAGAGAGGCTCCTCAACCCTTCCCTCTAGCCACCTACTTGCATTGAATTTCATTCAACTACAATCAATGGACAACTAGTCCGAACTAGGCCTAAACCTATCTACCTGTCAGCCATTAAAGGTGAATTCACATGAAACCTATACAAAGGCACATGGCTCAGCTTCTTTGAGCCTTACAAGATTTAATACATTTATTTATGCATTCAAAAATTTTAAATTTAGGTGCAAAATGAGAGGATTGGTGCCTCTCTTTCCTTGGAATCCGTTCCTCCTTGTGCGTTGATGCGCTAGCTTGTTGGTGCTTGATAAGGTGGAGTGATTCTCCTGCATCATACTCCTACACTAACAAAAACATGAGCTCATGCTCATGGATCCCCTGTTGCTGAGGTTTATATCCTCCAGGATCCCTAATCTGAATTTGGAGTTTTTGATCTGCTCCTCTGATTTTTTGTTGTTGTTGTTGCATGCTCTATCCTTGTCAACCTCTCTCTATTGTTGACAGTCTCCTCTACTAACTTCAACATCATCCTTCTAATTTCTTCTATCATTCTATTTGGTTGGTCTATTGGTTGGCTCCTCTTTTGCAATTTGCTTCGTTGCATCTCCTCTTCATCAGTTTCCAACTTGACCTATTGGATATGTTGGCTTTGTGTCATTACCCTTTCCTCCAAGGAATTCAATTATTCACACAAATAAATGGGTAGATCATCCTAATATCCCATGTTTATTTCATCTCCTATGACATTAGCTTGCCACTCCACTGCAGATTCTATTTCCACAACAATTTTACTGATTTGTTGCTCAGCCATCTCCTCTAACAGTTTTATTTATGTTCAAGTCTCCAACTCCTCATACAGATCATCAAAGTCCATGTTGTTTGTTGCTCTCTTCTCTGTTGCAGGCTCCAATTATCCTTTCTCCACATGTCCCCTCCTAGATCGACGGCTAGGATTGACTTTGGTACTTCGATGATTTTCTCCTTTCCCTTAGATCAGCATGAGGAAGTGTGGCATGGCAGACTACATGAAAGGAGAAGTCAGCTAGCAGGTCAGCTGGAAGGAGTGATTGAGGAGATAAGAGAGTTGATGTTGAGATCATCACAGGAGACTATCAGCAAGAGGAGGCTGAACAAAAGAGAACCTACAGTAGAAGCAGGGAAGCAGCAGCAACATCATATCAGAGGAGCAAGTGGACAGCTCCAGAGAGAAGTTTGGGATCTAGGAGGACTTCAACAGTGGAGCTGAGGGAGCCATGAGCAGGAGATCGTGATTTTCCTAGCAGTGGATTATGATGCAGGAGCTTCCTTTCCACCTCAGCAATGTGCTATCATTCCATCACATCAAAGCACATTCAAGAACAGAGAGAGGCGCCAGCCCTCTCATTTTTCCCTTGAATTTAAAAAAATTCAATGTAGTTAAAAGAAATTAAATGTTGTAAGGCTGAGTAGAGCCGAGTTGATGCCTTTGTACAGGCAGTAGTTAGAGTCTCCTTTAATGGTTAGTTGTAAGTTTATCTAGATATGATTCAGACTATATTTTCATTTATTGTAATGAGCCTCAGTAGATAGGGATTTTGATGGTGATTAGATACCACTAGTGTAGTTTGGAGGGAAGGCTCGATGAGCCCCTTTGGTATAAATCATTGTAGCGTATGCCCAGAAGAGGATGCTAAAAGTTTATAGAAAATCATTGTAAGATAAGTAAAGAAGAGTCGAGACTATGTTGTAGTCCAAGCCTGCACATATTTTAATTGACATTCATGTTAGTACAAAGAGAGCAGTTTTTCCTCCATATGAATCTCTGTGTGTTTTCATCAATATGATGAATGGTTGTTTAATGAATTTCATATGTGTGTTTATGAATGCATGTTGTAGATGTATGTGATAGGTTTCATTTGCAGGGTTAAGATAGAATTGACTATCTGTCTATGAGGTTGTTGAGTTGTTCTGGGTTCTCTAGGCTAAGTGCAAGGAGTGAACGACAGAGTATTGGAAACTCTATGAGCCAGCGCAAGGAGTGTATATATGAATTTAAAATCGAATTTAGAGGAGAACGTTCTAGGTGGGTACACCAGAATAATTTACAGACTTAGAGAGGAGACTCAAGGTTACTAAAAACCTTGGAGGAGAAACTGTGCAGGGAAGGCACAAAAAGCAAAATTGTTTAAGATTTTGTAGAGCTTTGTCAGGTGGGCATTGAGTGAATGCAAGGAGTGCACAAGAGAACTCTGTTTTGAGTTCAAAGAGAGGGAAGAGTGTCAAGGAGAAGCACCCTAGAGTTACTGAACACTCTCGAAATCTGTTGAAGGAGAGGTACCTCAGATTTGTTGAACACTCTGTAGGGGAGCTCTGCAAGTGTGCATTGAATGGATGCAAGGAGTGCAGCAGTGAACCTGAAAGAGATTAGGATTTAGGAGAAGACCTATGCAAGGTGTGCATTAGGCCAACACTTGGATCTGTGTTGAGGATGTCTGAGGATAGTCAGACAGGAGATCACAAGGAGTGCTCCAGAAGTAAAGTGGTTTCTCTTTAAAATATCAAGAGGAAGAGCATTGGGTTGCCAAGAGGGCACCAGAAAATCCCTTGAAGGAAGCAGAGGGTCGAGACCCCTTTAGAATTATAATCAAGTTCAAAGCTCAGAAGAGATAGTGCAAGGTGTGTGTTGGAGATGAACTTGCTTCAAGTTCAAAATCTCAAGAGGAAAAACAAATTCAAGACCCAAAGTAGTCGGGCTCGCAGGAGGATCAAAGGTCACAGCCTTTGACTATTTGCAATTTCCCCTAGTTTGGGAGAAATCCAAAGCTCAGGAAGAGGAGCTATAGTTGTCGTCAGATCAGTTGCAAAGACAGATCTGGATCGTCGAATTATACGTCCAGACACCAAAAGGAGAACATAGAGAGGAGAGAAGATCCAAATTGTCGGATCTAAGCACGACGGAGCAACATCCGTCAGATCCAGGTAAATTGCATGAACTTTAAACCCATTTTAGTGCATACGAGAGTGGACTTGCCGAAGTCTCGAAGTCCCGAAATGGATAGGGACCGTCCATAATGCAGAAGGGTACGTGGCAGAGATCTGCGTACTTCAGAAAAAGAGTGCTTTGAAGGAAAGCATGTGTGGAGTGTGTAAAACTCTTGAATCCTGAAGTTGTGAAATAGATCCTAGTCGTTGATCATCAGGAGACACATGGCACCAAATCGTGTCTTCAAGAAGGAATCACTCTGTGAGAAAAGGGGTACAGAAGGTGGAAGAACACCCGAATTCATAAGGAACCGGAGGAGATATGAGTCGTCCATTGAAAAGGATCTGTGTCAGCAGATCATGCAGTCCGGAGTAGCATCACTCTAGAAGATTCAGAGTGTGGATTTCATAGAACTCTCGAACTCCTGAAGAGAGGAGTTGATCCTGACCATCGGAAAGAGGAGGGAATGTGTCGTTAGATTGTGGAGTTGGGAAAAGGAGAGAAGGAAGCAGAGCAGTTGACCAGAAGTCGTACGAAGCTCCAAAGGTAACAAGCTAAATCCTAGCTGTCAATTATGTGGACACATGGCATCAGATATATCACTTCGGTGATAGACACTTCAGGGAAATCAAAGAGAAATTTCTCGAAGGTCAAAACTCCCGAAGGTTGAAGTCAACATGAGTCATTGATAAATGGAGGGACACGTGGAGCATGGATATTTACTCCGGAGGTTTGATACTCTTGGCAAAACAAGAGCAGAGGAGCATTGACTGAAATTCATCCGAAGTGGGAACAAGGATGCATCGTAACTGTTTATTGGGGTGAGTACATGGTGCTCGGTCCATAGCTTCGAGTGGAAATCACTTCGGGGAAAAATGCGTTTAGAACGCCCAAAACTCCTGAAGCCGAAGTTCCGAAGTGGATCACTGTCGTTGGTTGTTGGAGAAGTGAGGAACATAGATCTCGTCCAGGTGATTTCGTCGGTTCAAAGTTCGGGGAAAAAGGATTCAGTTGTACTCAAAACTGTCGAAGCCCGAAGTTGCGAATGGGGCTAGCCTGAGGTCACATGAAGGAAAGGGCCTAGCACATATTGATTAAAATATTTAAAAAGGAACAGGGGCTTAGCAGGAGCCCCCAGGTTTCATAGAACATACGACTTAGGAGGAAAGGGGAAAGTGTAAAGTGGTTTTGGGTTCCAGTAGGAGCTCGAAGAGCCGATTTAGCTCAGTGAATTGAAGATCCTTGACTGGTAGGTCATGCAACCTCGAGGAGAGAAGGGGGGATGCATCACCAAACCATGGGAAATGAGAATATTATGTACATGTACACAATCATATATGTTATCTTATAAAAAAAATGGTATACCACCACTCTAGGGAAATATTAGGCTTAACTACAAGAGTACATAAATAAATTCAGAATTCATGGCTAGAGTCGTGATTTGTAGTTCTTGGTGCATCGTCAACATTGTGATAATTGTCCAAAGCCACACCATATTCTTATTCTTGTTCTTCTTGTGAAGGTCCCTATAAGAACACAATTAAATGCAAATTAACACACTTAATGTAATTATACCTTGTAGAATTAGAGATATGATTCATGATAATAATTAAATCAACAAAATCAATCAAAAAAATATAGAGAAAACCCCTAAGGTATAGAAACAGCATCAATTATTCCTTATGGAAAGAATTGATCCAAAATCCATGCGTGTTTCAGTAAAATATCCAACATGCTCCATACAATGATATGAATGAGTATATATACTCTCCCATGAGTATTCCTGGGGCATATGTCAACTACCCCTCATTATTAGATTATTATCCACTAACTACCTATTGGGCCTTATTCAATGAGTATGAACACATTATATTAAAATGAGTTTATGACAACTACTTAGTGGGCCTTATTCCACGAGACTTGCCACATAACGTTAATTATCCCCCCTAGGTACATTAGATTCCATCCCACTTCACATGATTCATCCTTGAATGTCATGAGTGTAATTCATATAATAGGATATGTTAAGAAATATAGTCAATTAGTACTAAGCATGAGTATTCATCCATCTTAGTGATAGATGAACATGGGGTCCAACTTCTTCCTTGCCACATAAATATATACTTTCCCTACTCATTTGATCCCTTTTTGTTGATGTGATATCCTAATATCCCCACTCAATACTTGTATTCCTACATATACCTCTATATTGGGTTATTTTCTAGTTCCATGTCATTTCATAGTAGGTTTTCTAATGCTCACATCCTTGCCTTGATGGATGTTGTTTCTAATGGTGGTGTGGGTGGTGATATGTAGCAACCTTAACTATTGGTTTTCTTTCTTTGACTATCCAAAATGCGTTTCCTTTCAAGGAATATTGCTCTATAAATTCTTCTTCATTTTTATTCCTTTATGGGGCTCTCCTTTCGATGCTTTGTGGGATATTTTTTCTATTCGGAATTGAAATCCTCATTTGATGTGTCTGTAAGTACTGTAATTAGTTTCCCTAAAATTACTTCTTCATGTTCCACCTTGGGACATTAATGTTTAATGAGACAGAAATCCAACAATATTGCTTTCCTTTTATTGTATCAAAGCTTCATAAATTTATTTTGCACCTTAATATAAATTGCACCCAAATGAGCTCGATGGGTTAGCTCAAGTGGTGGAGTGTTGTGAATTACAAGCAAGAGGTCACAGGGTCAAGTCCCAGGGGTGGCTGACTCTATGGATATTATGGGACTCACTCGATGTCCCCATCAAGTTAGGTTTCCAAAACTGCAACTAGTCGATTCACCCTAAGTACCCTTCTCAGAATGAGGGGAAGTGTCTCATGGGTTTCCCTACGATGTACATTCCATCATAAAATCTAAAAAATAAAAACTGCACCCAATTAGTCCATCAAAGGATATGTAAGACTATTATCCACATCATCCATATCTATAGCATGAAAATTTGAATGCAAAACATATTTATCCATGCATTCTTCAAATATTTAAAAATTTGAATATTCTTACCCTCAACATATTTGATATAGATACGCTTTGGAGGAAATAACATTCTTCTAGCCAAGTCAACATTGATTAAATCATGCTTATTATAAGGTCTATGTAAATAATGACCTTCTCTTATTAACGAAATCCATGAACCTATAATATGAATTTATCACTTGAAAATAAACCAGTATTTATATTTGTATCATTCTTCATGGAATAATCACAATTAAAGGATCTAGTCATTTCTACTTAGTGCAGAACCCCCTCCCTCACCCAAGTTTTGCTCGACCTCCCAGTCTAGGATCGTTCAAATTGGGAGCTGAATTGGATTTCAAGCTCTTGTTGAACCCCCTTGTTAATGTTCACATGTCCTCAAATTTCCTGTGCAGGAGAAAACAATCAACCCACAGGATCTTACTAAGCCCCCTCTCCTTTGAAACTATTTTGGGCCCCTAGCTCTCTTTCTCAGTCCAACTCTACATATGACCAAGGGTTGTGACCAGGCAATAATCAATAGCACATTATTTCGGTGCCTCGATGATTTCTCCAAGCCCCTTTTCTTTTAAAACTTGAAACCGACATTAGCCCCTTTTCTTTCGGAGGAAATAGCATGTGACTGAGGGCTATGACCGAGAGCCAAACCAAAACCTACAAATTCGGAGATTCGGCCTTCAACAATTTATTCTCCACTAAACTCTGCCAAATACGGAAAGTTTGTGAATTATCGAAACAATGGGCAGTAAGATCAACGGTCCTTAACAGGAAAAGAGATTAACGACCATAACTGGGTTGTTTCGGGCTTCGGGGTTCTCTCTTGACCGCACACGAACCTTGTAAATTGTCAATCGTCGAAAAATAGATCGAAAGGCTCCTAAATTTTCACCAAATCGACGTCCTACAATGCTTCGGTGGTCTCTTCACAACGCATTTTCCCCAAATCTCGCGGATCACCAAAAAGGTAATTTTGTCGAGTCTCGGATCGACGATCCATAATGATCCGACTGATGGATGGTCTAGATCAATTCTATTCAGGCTTCAGAAATTTCTTTTGGTCGTTAAATGATACGACTTCTCATATCTCCCGACACCAAAATGTCAAATGATTATCCTTCCTCCACATGTCCCCTCCTAGATCGACGACTATGATTGACTTCTGGACTTCATATATTTTCTCCCTGCTTACACAAAAACATAAAATTGTCAAAGTGCCAAGTTCCCAAACTGTGGGATCTTGCACCACACATCCTCTCCAACAGATGGTTTGAATTGACTCTGGCCTCCGAGCCTTCGGGAGTCTTCAACAACACTACACTCTATTTTTTCCGGAGCACTGAACCTCTCGATTTGCTGCCACGTGTCCTTCTTGTAATCAATGATCCAGATCAACTATGCTTCCTTCTAAACTCTTGGAGTATTTACCCTTCATATGTCCTAATCTGGCGACATGTTTCCTCTCCAATGGATGGCCCAGATGACTTCGGGACTCTGAGCTTCGGCAGTCCTAACTTCTCCAACATGATGTTCTCCTAAACCTTCAAAATGAAGGAGGTTCTAATCGTCTGCCATATTTCCACTGCTTTGGATGGCCCGAATGAGCTCCAGCCTTCGGGTCTCCCGGTATTCTCGCCCCAACAAAACTTAATTCCTCTGAACCCTAAACTAACGGAGCTCAGATCCACTCTCCACGTGTCCTTTCCAACAGACGACTGAGATTCACTCTGGCTCCTAGTCCTTCAGAGATTCTCGATGCAACTCAACCTGTTTCCTCTAGAGTACTGGACCTCTGAACTCTTGGATCTATTGACACCTGTCCCTCTCAGATGGACTCTGAATATTTAGAGCTTGGGAGTCCCCTTAACACTTTTTCACAAATATTCTAGAGTACTCTGTCGCCGGACTTCCATATCTGATGACACATGTCTCTACAAATGAACGGTCCCAATTGATTTCATACTTTGGGACTCCAAGATACTCTCCTCCTCTGTGCCTAAATATAGAAAACCCTCATACTTGTAAATTCTAAAGGATATTGAAGGTTAAATCTCGTGAAACTTACCTGGATCTAAAGGTTATCGATCCACTCGCTCTGATCCTATGGTTGGGATATGTTCTCCTTTTGCATGCTCCTTCTTCATTCTAGACTCTAATCCAACGGTCGATACTTCTTACGATAGCATACTGATAGTTGTTGTTGCTTCTCCTCCTTTGTTCTATGAATTGATCCAACTGATCAGGTTCAATCTTGTAGTTGATCCAACGGTTGTTGTAGCTCCACCCTCCTTCATTGTTGCGCTTTCCTTCAGATGAGGGACTTTCAAACTTTTCAAAGGTCTAACCTTTCATTGTGTTCACTGTAACACTTTCCCTCCTGAGCTTTCAATCTTCTCAGGGTTTTTCGAAGGGACTTAACCCTTTTCCCCTTCAGCAAATCTTTCTGCCCACCTAGAAGCTCAACACTCTCCCTCCTAAGCTTTGTTGACTTCAAGGAACTTAGCTCCTGGCACACAATTGCACTTCTCCGAAAATTGGAACTCGAAAGGTTCCCTTCCTCCGCATACTTTGCGCTCTATCTTTCTTATATATTTTCAACACTTTCCAAGTGTTGGCCCGATGCACGCCTTCCAAGGGTCTTCTATGCACAACTACATTATCTCTCCTAAGCTTCCAACTCACTCAAATTCTAAGGGTCTAGGCACTTTTTTCCTTCAAATTAATTATTGTGCTAACTTGGCACTCTGCATTTGTCCTCCTAAACTTTTGGACTATTGTAATGGTCCTCGATGCACTCTTTGCATGAGCTTCACCTCCTAAAACCTGAACTCTATAAGTTCACTTGCACACTCCTTGTGCTATTAATTATTGTGCTAACTTGGCACTCTGCATTTGTCCTCCTAAACTTTTGGACTATTGTAATGGTCCTCGATGCACTCTTTGCATGAGCTTCACCTCCTAAAACCTGAACTCTATAAGTTCACTTGCACACTCCTTGTGCTCTCTATGCAGAATTGAGTTGCTCCTCCTAAGCTATATCTTCTAGGGTGCACTCTTGGAAAATTTCTCCTAGAAGTCGAAATAGAGTCCTCGAGCACTCCTTGCACCTGCTCAATGCACTCCTTGTAGAGCCCTGAGAGTGTTCAATAACTCTGGTAAATCTTCTTTAGAATTTTCAACAACTCTGGTAGGCCTTCCCTAGCACTATTTCTCTTTCATAGCTTCAGAATGATTCTGGTGTGCCCATCTAGGATGCTCTTTCTGAACTTTCAACAGAGTCTAAGTGCACTCCCTGCACTGGCTTCGAAGAATTTTCAATGCTCTGGAGTGCACTCTTTGCACAAACCTAAGAGCCTAGAACTACTCAAAAATTCACAAATATAGAGAAGACTATCTAAACCTGCAAATGTAACATCTTTTCATACATTGACAGTATACATGAATAAATACAGAATAACCATTCATCACACATAAGAACACAAAAACTTCATATGCAGGAAACATTGTTTTGTATGAAGTTTGAATGCTTATGTACAAATATTTACAAAGGCTGGACTGCAACAAAGTCTCAGCTCTTCTCCTCTCCTCTCTTGATCTCTCTACTCGCTCATCAACTCATACTCGAATAATAATAACTCTACTCGCTCATCAACTCATACTCGAATAATAATAATGAAAATTGATACAAAGACTTTTTACAAAAGAGGGGCTACTCGACCCTTCCCTCCAGCCACCTACTTGCATTGAATTGCATTCAATTACAATCAATGGACAACAAGTCTGAACTAGGCCTAAACCTATCTACATGTCATCCATTAAAGGTGACTTCACATGAAACCTATACAAAGGCACATGGCTCGGCTTCTTTGAGCCTGACAACATTTAATACATTTATTTATGCATTCAAATATTTTAAATTTAGGTGCAAAATGAGAGGATTGGTGCCTCTCTTTCCTTGGAATCTAGGCCTAAACCTATCTACATGTCATCCATTAAAGGTGACTTCACATGAAACCTATACAAAGGCACATGGCTCGGCTTCTTTGAGCCTGACAACATTTAATACATTTATTTATGCATTCAAATATTTTAAATTTAGGTGCAAAATGAGAGGATTGGTGCCTCTCTTTCCTTGGAATCCATTCCTCCTTGTGCGTTGATGTGCTAGCTTGTTGGCGCTTGATGAGGTGGAGTGATGCTCCTACATCATACTCCCACACTGACAAAAACATGAGCTCCTGCTCATGGCTTCCCTACTGATGAGGTTTAGATCCTCCAGGATCCCAAATCTGAATTTGGAGTTGTCCATCTGCTCCTCTGATTTGTTTTTGTTGTTGTTGCATGCTCTCTCCTTGTCAGCCTCTCTCTACTCTTGACAATCTCCTATGTTAACGTCAACATCAACCTTTCTATCTATCTGGTCTATTGGTTGGCTCCTCTTTTGCAGTCTGCTTCACTACATCTCCTCTTCATCAGTTTCCAACTTGACCTATTGGATGTGTTGGCTTTGTGCCATTATCCTTTCCTCCAGGGATTTCAATTATTCACAAAATTCAATGGGCAGATCATCCTAATCTCCCATGTTTATTTCATATCCTGTGGTATCAGCTTGCCACTCCACTGCAGATTCCATTTCCACGATAATTTTACTGAGTTGTTGCTCAGCCATATCCTATGACATTTTTCTTTCTGTCAGAGTCTCCAACTCCTCATACAGATCAGCAAATTCTATGTTTTATGTTGCTCTCTTCTCTGTTGCAGGCTCCAATTCTGCAGTCATCTCATGTTCATCTCCCTGGCTAAAAATTTTGAGCAATTCTATTGAATGCTCCTCTTCTTCTTCCATCCCTTGGGAAGATTTCAATGTTTTCTCCTACTCCTCTATGACAATCTTAGTTGGCTATCTCTCCTCTATTGCACATTTAGCATGTGCACTAGCCTCTACTGGGCTACTTGGCAGGAATATATTAATTCCTCTAATGATCAAAATGTGCCTCTAATCCTCTCCTATGTCAGCATTGATTGCTTATCTGAACTCCTCTCCTTTGAGTTCATAAGACTCTCGGACAGTCTCATCTCATTATCCTTTCCCACCTGGCAATTGAAGTTTTATGACCTTCCCTCCTGACAGTCTCTATTGCACATTTAGCATGTGCACTAGCCTCTACTGGGCTACTTGGCAGGAATATATTAATTCCTCTAATGATCAAAATGTGCCTCTAATCCTCTCCTATGTCAGCATTGATTGCTTATCTGAACTCCTCTCCTTTGAGTTCATAAGACTCTCAGACAGTCTCATCTCATTATCCTTGCCCACCTGGCAATTGAAGTCTTATGACCTTCCCTCCTGACAGTCTAAACCTTCATCTCTGCCCTCCTGGAAGTCTATGAGATCTTCAATTGATCTCATCTCCTTGATCTCCTGACAATCTGAAATTTCACTTCTTCCCTCCTGACATTCTATGATATCTCTACTTGATCTCTCTATATTTCCCTCCTGGCAATCTGAACCTTCATCTCTTCCCTCCTGGCAGTCTATGAGATCTTCAACTGATATCATCTAATTTTTCTCCCAGCAATCTCCATTATCACCTCTACCCACCTAACAGTTTATAAGATATTCATTTGATCTCTTTTCCTCATCACTGAGGTTCCTTCCAACCGTTGGTTCAAAAATGTAAACCATCTCCTCCTTTGTGGCACTGAGGGTTTCAACATGCCTTAGCCACCTCCTCAAATTCTTCTTTTTCCTTCTGGCAATCAACTACTGGATAGACCACTTTACTTTTCTCTTCAAGGGCCATTCATACCTCTAGCTTCCTCTCGCTTCCTGTTGCATTTTCAACATCAACTTGTCGAGCTCTATTCTCATCTCCTCGAGCTCTTTGTCCTTCTTCTCTTTGTTAACCTACTAGCATCCTCCTTGAGATTTCTTCTTATGGCCTTTAGTAGCCATCTTCCTCCAATGCCTCTAAGAACGTGATTAGTTCTTTTGGCTCAACCCACCTAGTTGTCTACTTTTCCTGCTCTACAACTGAGAGCATTATTGGCTTCCTCCTACAACTCTCTTGGTTGTCTTCTGACCACTGCACACTTGAAAACAATCTTCACAGAGCATCGCACCCTACTTTCTCCTCCTTTTCTTGCTATCTATAGATAGAAATCATGCTCTAATACCACTTGTTGCAGACCCCTCCCTCACTCGGGGTCCGATCGACCTCCCGATCTAGGATCATTCAAATCGGAAGTTGAATTGGATCTCGAGCTCTTGTTGAACCCCATATTAATGTTCACAGGTCCTCAAATTTCCTATGAAGGTCCAAACACTGAACCCACAGGCTCTTACTAAGCGCCCTCTCCTTTGAAAGAATTTTGGGCTCCTGGCCCTATTTCTCATGCCAACTCTACATATGACCAAGGGTTGTGACCAGGCGCTAGTCAATAGCGTGTTATTTCGGTGCCTCAGCAATTTATCCAAGCCCCTTTTCTTTTAAAATTTGAAACCGGCCTTAGCCCCTTTTCCTCCGGAGGCAATAGCATGTGACCAAGGGCTATGACCAAGCACCAAGCCAAAAGTCACTAATTCGACACTCTGGCCTTTGGAAATTTCTTCTCCACTAAACTCCGTCGAATACGCAAAGTTTGAAAATTGTCAAAACAATGGATGGTAATATCAACGGTCCTTAACATGCACCGATATCGACGGCTATAAATGGGTTTTTTCGGGCTTCAGCGATCTCTCTTGACCGCACCCAATGCACACAACTCTTGCAAATTGTCGGTAATCGAAAAATGGATCGGACGACTCCTATCTTTCCACCAAATTGATGACCTACAATTCTTCGGCAATCTCTTCACAATACCTTTTTCCCAAATCTCCTAGATCATCGAAAATGTAATTTCATCGAGTCTCAGATCGATGGTCCACAATTCTCTGACTGATGGATGGTCCAGATCAATTCTATTCAGGCTTTGATGATTTCCTTTGTTCTTCAAACGATATGACTTCTCATATCTCCCGACATCGAAACGTCAAATGATTATCCTTCGTCCACGTGTCCCCTCCTAGATCGATGGCTAGGATTGACTTTGGGACTTCAGTAATTTTCTCCCTACTTACACAATGACATAAAATCGTTAAAGTTCCAATTTCCTGAACTGCGGTATCTTGCACCACACATCCTCTCCAATGGACGGTTGAGATTTACTCTGACCTTCGGGAGTCCTCAACAACACTACACTCGATTTTCTCCAGCGTGTCGGACCTCTGAATTTGCTGCCACATGTCCTTCTTGTAATCAACGGTCCAGATCAACTACACATCCTTCTAATCTCTCAGATTATTTACCCTTCAGATCTCCTAATCTGGCGACGCGTGTCCTCTCCAATAGATGGCCCATATGACTTCAGGACTCCAGGCTTTGGGAGTCCTAACTTCTCCAACCTGTTGTTCTCCCGAACCTCTGAAATGACAGAGGATCTAATCGTTCGCCACATGTCCACTAATTTGGACAACTTGTATGAGCTCCAGCCTTCAAGCCTCTAGGTATTCTCACCCCAACGAAACTCAAGTCCTTCAAACCCAGAACTAACAGAGCTCATATCCACGCTCCATGTGTCCTTTCCAACGGACAGTCAATATTCACAACAGCTCTTGGTCCTTCAGGGATTCTCAATGTAGCTCAACCTATTTCCTCCAGAGTACTGGACCTCCAGACTCCTAGATCTGATGACACTTGTCCCTCTCAAATGGATGGTCCATATTGACTCTGGCTCTTCAAAGATTGGGAGTCCCATTAACACTTTTTTACCACATATTCCAAAGTACTCTATCATCGGACTTCTAGATATGACGACACGTGTCCCTGCAAATGGACAGTCCCAATTTATTTCAGACTTCAGGACTCCGGGAGACTCGCCTCCTCTGCACCTAAATGTAGAAAACCCATGGACTTACTAAGTCTAAGGGATAAATACTGAGGGTTAAATCCCGTACAGCTTACCTGGATCTGATGGTTGTCGATCCACTTGCTCAAATCCTATGGATGGTATATGTTCTCCTCTTATGCACTCCTTCTTCATTCTAGACTCTGATCCAACGGTCCAGAATTCTTCCGACAACAGAGTTGGCAGTTGTTGTTTATTCTCCTCCTATGCTCTACGGATTGATCCAATGGCTCAAGTTAAATCTTCCAGCTGATCCAACGACTATTGCAGCTCCACCATCCTCCATTGTTGCACTTTCCTTTCGATGAGGGATTTTCAAACATTTCAAAGGATCAACCTTTGATTGCGTTCATTGTAATGCTTTCCCTCCTGAGCTTTCATTCCTCTCAGGGTTTTTTCGAAGGGACTTATCCCTTTTCCCCTTCAAAAAATATTTATTCCCACCTGGTAGCTCAATGTTCTCCCTCCTCAGCTTTATTGACTTCAAGGAACTTAGGTCCTAGCGCACAATTGCGCTTCTCTGAAATTGGAACTCGAAAGGTTCCCCTCCTCTACATACTTTGCACTATGTCTTCCTTATATTTTTTCAACACTTTCCAAGTGTTGTCCCGATGCACGCCTTGCACTGGTCTTATGTGCACAACTGCACTATCTCTCCTGATCTTCCAACTCACTCAACTTCTAAGGGTCTTGGCCCTTTATTCCTTCAAAGGAATTTTTGTGCTCTTTTGGAACTCTGCATTCGTCATCCTGAACTTTTGGAATTCTGTAATGGTCCCCAGTGCACTCTTTTAACTTCCTTGACCTCCTGAAACCCAAACTCTAAAAGTTCACTTGCACACTCCTTATGCTCTCTGTGCAGAATTACATTGCTCCTCCTGATCTATATCTTCTAGGGTGCCCTCTTGGAAACTTTCTCCTAGAACTCAAAACAAAGTCCTCGCACACTCCTTATGCCTTCTCAATGCACTCCTTGCATATCCCTCAGAGTGTTCAGTAACTCTGGCAAATCTTCATCAGAGTGTTCAGCAACTCTGGTAGGCCTTCCCTGGCACTATTTCTCCTTCTGAGCTTTAGAATGATTCTAGTGTTCCCACCTGGCACGCTCTTCTTGAACTCTCAATAGAGTCCAAGTTCACTCCTTTCACTGGCTTCATATAGTTTTCAACACTCTAGTGTTCACCCCTTGCACAAGCCTAAGAGCCTAGAACTACTCATAAATCCATAAAGAAAGAGAAGTCTATATAAACCTGCAATTGTAAACTCTTTGCATGCATATACAACCTACATGAATAAATACAGTAAAACATTGAGATAATAACCATTCATCATACATAAGAACACAAAAACTTCATATGCAGGAAAAATTGCTTTGTATTAATTATGAATGCTTTTGTACAAATATTTACAAAGGTTGGACTACAACAGAGTCTCAGCTCTTCTCCTCTCCTCTCTTAAGCTCTCTACTCACTCATCAACTCATACTCGAATAATAATAATGAAAATTGATACAAAGACTTTTTACAAAAGAGGGGCTCCTCGACCCTTCCCTCCAGCCACCTACTTGCATTGAATTGCATTCAATTACAATCAATGGACAACTAGTCCGAACTAGGCCTAAACCTATCTACCTGCCATCCATTAAAGGAAACTTCACATGCAACTTGTACAAAGGCACATGGCTCGGCTTCTTTGAGCCTTACAACATTTAATACATTTATTGTTGCATTCAAAAATTTTAAATTTAGGCACAAAATGAGAGGATTGGTGCCTCTCTTTCCTTGGAATTTGTTCCTCCTTGTGTGTTGATGCGCTAGCTTGTTGGTTCTTGATGAGGTGGAGCGATGCTCTTACATCACTACTAATATAACAATATAAATATAACTCACCATATATGGCTTCACATGGGGCTTTGTCTAGACCTTAACATGCCCCTCTCCTTCAAACAAGTGTTGTCCTCAATACTTGATTAATTACGGGTCATATTCCCATATCACCTCTTTCACTGGTAGGTTATTCCACTTGATGAGGTACTCTGAAATTGCTCAATTTTGTAGCTTCTTAATCCTTGTTTCAAGGATTGTTTCCAGTTTTAGTATGATTTTCCTTTCTTCATTAATCTCTGGAAAAATATTTTGAACTAAGATCTTGTCATTGATTACCTTCTTTAAGAAAGAAACATGGAAGATTGGATGTACATGTGAATATGGAGGCAACTTTGATTTGTAATCCATACTTCCAATCCTTTGCAACACCTTATAGGGACAATAATACTTGGGTGCTAATTTAGTTTCCTTCTTTTGTTTCTAGAGGGACATCTATTTGTATGCTTGTAGCCTCAAAAATACCCAATCCCCCATTTCAAATTCCCTTTCATTGTGATGTTGATATGATTGTTTTTTCATCCTAATTTGTGATATTACCAAGTTTTCCTTCAATAGTTTCAAAACCTATCATTGGTGCCCTATGTGGTCCTCCACTGCTTGAACTTGTTCCATAAATATCCTCAAAGGTGGTGTTATGAATGGAGGATAATATCCATAAAGTTCCATAAATTGTGACATTTTTTATGAGGTATGGAAGGATGTGTTGTACCACCATTCTTCCAAGGGAAACCACTTGACCCATTGTGTTTGTTTATCAAATGCAATGAAACAAATATATCCTTCTATAAATTTATTCACAATATTCATTATCCCATCTGATTAAGGGTGGTAAGATGAGATGTGAGTCAATTGAGTACCCAAACAAGAAAATAATTTTGTCCAAAAATTTCTAGTGAAAATTGGATCTCTATCACTTACAATAATATTGAGGATTCCATGTAGCTTTTGAACTATTTCCATGAATGTTGTGGCTATTGTACTTTCTTTAAAAGGATGAGAAAGAGAGAGAAAATGAGCATACTTTTTCATTCAATCAACTACTACGATGTTTACATTATTTCCTTTAGATTTAGGTACAAACCTATAATAAAATCCATTGAAACATCAATGTTGACTTGGTATAACTAATGGTTGTAGGAGACCTGGGGTCTTGATTCTCTCTTCCTTATTATGTCGGTAGAGCACACATTCAACCATAAAATTTTGAATTTGTAATACCTTCCTAGAAAAAATCCTTCTTGATCATGTGGTAAGTTTTCAATAACGCTAAATATCCTCCTATAGGAGAAGTGTGCAATTCCAAAAGGACCTTATGTTTGAGTTGGGAATTCTTGCATAGATATAGGTGATCTTGATACCCAAAAAAATCAGCATTCCACACAAATGTATCTAATTCACTTGGTTCCTTTTGTAGTTGTTTAATTATCTTTCATGCCTTCTAATATTTCTTCTTCCACCCAATCAGATTATGGAATAGAAATAACACATAGTAAACCCTATGTTTCTTCTTCTTTCCTTGAAAGTGCATCTGCTACCATATTATGTTTTTATTTTTTGTATATAATTTAAAATTCATAACCTAGCATCTTTGTAACCCATTTTGTTTCTCTTCTAAATATAATCATTGTTCCAAGAAGTACATAAAATTATCATGATATGTTTTTAGTTTGAAGTGTCTTCCTATTAGGTAAGGGCATCATTTCTTAACTACATGTAGTATGGAAAACATTTATTTTTCATAATGGGTTTGAGTAATTTATTTCCTTTAAGTTGTCTTCTCTCAAGGGAAAGGGGCTTTCAATTCCATGGCCTGAGACATCGCACTTCACAATAAAGGTTTGTGTGAAGTAAGGTGTGGCAAGGATAGGATTTGTACACGTAGTCTCCTTAAATTTTTCAAAAGATTTGGTTGTTTCTTGAGTCCAAGAAAATGCCTCCTTCTTTAATATGTAATTGCAATAATATATTTTCAATCCTAATGATCCTCTATGATTCTTCAAGGTTTTTGGAATTGTTAATTCCATCATATATTTAATTTTGTTAGGGTCGACGTTGACACCTTCATGAGATACAATATGACCCAAATATTCCACTTCTTGAACCCCAAAGGCACACTTAGAAGTATTTTCATAAATTTGTTTCTCTTCCAATAGTTTTAAGACCTTATCAACATGTTGTACATGCACTTCCCAATATTTTCTATAGATTAGTATATCATCAAAAAAATATCAACACAAATTTTCTAGGAAAGGGTTTGAAACTAGAATCCATCAAGCTTTGAAATGTTGAAGATGAATTAGTAAGGAAAAATGGCATAACCAAAAACTCATAATTCCCTTCATGTGTTCTAAAGGTTGTTTTGGGAATGTGTTCTTTCCTCATTCTAATTTTATGCTATCCAAAACGAAGATCCAACTTAGTAAAGAAAATTGCTCCTTGCAATTCATCAATGACAATAATAGGAAACTTATCTTGGATGGTCATTTTTTGGAGTTGTCTATAATTTGGACACATACACCATGAACCATCTTTTTTTGTAACCATCACCACTAGTGAAGAGAAAGCACTTTAGATAGGTTGAATTATGTTGGCCTCTAACATTTCTTTAATCATACACTCATTCTCACTATGTTGTGAATATGGGTACCTATAAGGCATAATGTTAGGTGGTAAACTTCTTGGTTTCAAATTAATAGCATGGTTATGATCTCGAGTAGGTGGAATACCCTTCGACATCTCTCCAAATACCTTGGAATTATTTTTGATAACTTTTTGGAGCTCCACTGGAGTAGAAGATATAGATGTTTGAACATCTAGTGAGAACAATTGTGCAATTACACCATAATTTCCCTTTTTGAGTAATTTTGTCATGTTTTTAGAACTTATCACTTTATAGGTTTTCCCTTGGATACCTATGAGCTCAATTTCCTTTCCTTATGAGCAAAACATCATGAAAAAGGTCTTGAAAATTAAGGCCCATTGTTCCCAATGATTGTAACCATTGGACTCATAATACAACATCAACACCACCCATTTGGATTGCAATCATGGGACTATCCAATAAATAATCCCCCAAATTGACATTAATACTATGGCACCTACCTGAAAAAATTACTCTATCTCCATTTGCAATCATTACTTGAAACTCTGGTGCTAGAACTACAAAGAAATTGAGAAGTTATGGGTACTACCAAAATCAATCAACATAGTTACCTTTTTCTTTTTTATATATCCTTCTATATTGAGGGTTTGTGGAGTACCAATGCCAGCCAATGCATGATAACATATGGTTGGATTAGTTTATTTTATCTATAGAACTTGTGATGGTTTCAATTATTTATCTTCTTCCTCTTCATAGTCTATGTAGAATAATTTATCTCACCACATTTATGCCCCTTACTATACTTGTTGTCACAATTGAAACATGGTCCCTTTTCTCTTCTTTCATCCATTTGTTGAGGTATCAACCTTGTCGTTTGGGTGAGGTTAGGAGAGGGAACATGGTTCTATCTATAGTTGTTAGTGGCTACCCTTCTAATAGCCATATTGTTTATTTCCACTTTCCTTTCCATACTAAAAGCCTACTCTAGGGATTTAGGTTTGAAGAGATGCACTTCATGTCGAATGTTCTCCTTTAAATTTCACATAAATAAATCTAACAAATTATCCTCTAGAATTATCTTTACCGTGAGACTGAGCTTTTTGAATCATTGAATGTGCTCTGTAATTGTACCTTTTTGTCAAAGATTTATTAATTGACTAAATAATGTGTTTCTCTTAATATCCTCATAATGTGTTATCAATTCATCTGTAAAAATGGACCAAGATATAATATATTCATTTTTTAATTCATAAATCCATTGGTACAAAAAACTTGATCAAGTTCTAAATACAAAGTTGCAAGAGTTACCTTTTGTAAAGTTGGCACTTGGTGTAGATAAAAGAATTGCTCCATCTGGAATATCTATGTTATAGTATATTTACCATAAAATTTCCTCATATAAATCTTGGGAATTAAGAATTTCCTTGGTGCCACATTAAACCCCCAATGATGTGGATCTTTAAATGATGAATAAACATTATTCTTGGACTCAATATTTATTTTCTCCACATTTTCATAGTTTCCTTGTGTATTGATATCTCCTTTAGGGAATCTCTCATCCATGGTATGTAAGATGGAATTTCATAATTGTTGCATCATTTTATCCATTTTTTCATTCATGGAATATATCCTTTGATTCATGGAATATATCCTTTGATCAATTAAGTTTTCCATTTGTTCCCTATTTTCACCCATCTTCTTTCCGTTTGTTCCATCTAGTGAAACATCTCTTCTCTTTCTTCTTGAGTCATGGGTGAGTTCTATGGAGGTTTAGTTGGTCAATTTAATTTTTGAGCACCCTATGGAGCCATGTGAAAACACAATAATACTCATCTTTCTCCTCTTTATCACAAATTTTGAATCACCAAAAATATATCTTCCAATCAAAAGTTATGCCAATTGTAAGTTACGTACATTTCAAACCCTAATTTGGAGATAGTTTGGATGGTCGATCTTTGTCCCAATGTATCTCTGAAATATGAGATCTTCTGACTTGCCTCTATTACTCTAATATATCTTCTTAAACTCCTAAAAATTATACAGTCTAAAACTTCACCAAAAAAAAAAAATTATAGCAAAAATCCCCAAATGACTCGTTTGAGACTAATTTCAAGACTAGTCAAAAACCATAACTTGCACAAGATATATCACATAAAGCATAATGACTAAAAATATGAAACTATTTTCACAAATAAATCACTATGTCTCCTCAAGAATTTGAAAATTTGAAGTCTAAAACTTCACCAAAAACAAATTATAGCGAAAATTCCAAGATGTCTCTTTTAAAAATAATTTCAAGATTAGTCACAAACCCTACCTTCCATAGACTATATATCTGAAAGTATAATGAAATAGAACCTGAAATTGTTACAACATGTACCTTGATAATTATACTTGATCTCCTAAAAAACATTGTTTGAAACTTCCCAAAAAAACCGTTATAGTGAAATATCCAATATGAATCGTCTAAAATGGATTTCAAGATTAGTCAGAAACCATATCTTCCATAGTCTATATATATGAAATTATCATGAACCAAAACTTAAAATTTTTACCACTTTACCCTGATATTTCCCCTCAATCACCTCAAAATTTTGTTGTCGGAAACATCCCAGAAAAAAAAATTATAATGAATATTCCAAGATGACTTGATTGAAGGAGAACAATCTTAGGATTGTAGTCTCTAATACCAAATATTAGGCAAAAAATACAAAAACAACTTGAAAATATAAATAGAAGAAGTTCCAAACCTTGAGAAGTAGATATAAGAATGAAATATAATCCTATTTGAGGGGGAAACCTCCTTTCATATAAGAAAAAATGTACAAGAATGAGATGAGATCATTCTAAAACTAGGTCTCCTTAGTATATATAGGAGAAAAAGGGTACAATTCACTTAAATGGTCTAGCTGAAAATACTAATATAACAATAGAAATATAACTCACTATCTAGGGTTACATGGGGCTTTGTCTAGGGCTTAACAAACTTTTCACGTGAAAACAAACCCCTACTTTTCTTTGTATCCTTCTTCATGGAATAAGACCATCTATTTAAAAACATTTTTCATGTTCTTCATTAGGAAGGTTGAACATCTCCTGAGACTAAAATGGTGCATCTTCATTTGGTGGCTTCATCCATTCCAAGAGTCTAAAAATTTGGACTTAGTGTATTTTATGTATTCTTCAATACTAGGATCATCAAATTTTCTTGTAAAATACATATTCCTTGTGAAAATCCCAAAATTAAACTACGAATTTGAAGAAATTGATTATTTTTCGATGGAGATATTTTGTGTGGCTAAGGTTTTGAGGTTGTGATTTAAAATGAATGTAACTAATTAATCCATATGGCACAAAATAAAATCATATAATATGTCAAAATGTAGATCCTCAAGTGTTCATTGGCCTCTTTGTTCTAGTTTCAAATCTAGACAGCTTGTCAAAATTTATCTATTTTACAATAACCTAAATAAAGTTGTGGCCATAAAAGAAAAATAGAAACAAAACAAAACCATGGAATAATTCATCTAGGTGGATATCGATGGCCAACCACCTCTTCCAACTGGCTCACATACAATTTTCATCTTGGAAGTTTTTTTTTCTATCTTTTCGGGTCCTAAACTTCCGGGGTCGTTTTGAGGCCCTAAACAACATTTTT